>SPNW01000017.1:0-172855 GCA_004918325.1 Wallemia hederae
GTGGCTCAATGGTAGAGTATTGGACTTCTAGTATCTTCCTAGGATTCCGATCCAGTAGGAACTAGCCATCCAAAGGTTGCGGGTTCGAGCCCCGTCCGAAGTAGTGGTAATCTACAACCCATCTTTTTTGTTTTTGCTATTATCCGTAACCCTAGCTGAAAAGTTGTGTTTTTGCCCATTCAAACGCTTCAAGTCTTAGTTATTAAGTCGAATTTGAGCTAAGTAGTATTGTTGAAATCAAAATCGTTTCACAAGAAGTATCAGATACTCGAAGTTGCAGTCGCTCGCATGCTCATGCATCTAACATTACATTCAACACTCATTGGATATGAAGTACAATAGGTACGTCAGCATTTTTGGACTCTGCAGCTTGTAATACAGTTGCTGGTGTCTATTCTTCTTCTTTGCTTTGCTCCTGCTCGTGTACTTGTTCGTCACTTCCGCCAAGTGCCTCACTATTACCTTCATGCACCTCACCATGTGCCTCATTTGTGTTAAAGTCGTGAGCACCCTCGTACGGCTGCGGGTTGACGATATTTGGGATATCCAGCATACGACAGAATGCCTCAGTTTGAGGGTTGGTGTATGTTTGTGCTGGAGAAGGTTAGAGGAGTAACGCCTGACAGCACCGCACCCACGCTGTCCTTTATATGTGAAGCCCTTCTCTCCATCCCCTGGAGCAGTCTTGACGAACTGCTGCACCGACCCCACCTCGACGTTGCTGAGGTACTGCTTGGCCCACTGCAGCTGCACCTCGATCTCCCTCGTTGCCTCGTCTTCCGAGGGCAGCGCCTGCTCGTCTTGCGTCGACATGAAGGGGTGGTATGCGCGCGTGATGGCGAGCCAATGTGGGTCGAAAGTGAAGGAGGGTGGCTTGTTGGGGTCGCTGTTGTCTGTCTCAATGTCTATAAACTGAAGCGACGGGTGAGCAGTGAAGGGTTGAGAGACAAGACTACGCACCTCTAAGAATTTGCGATTTGGAAGGCTCTTGTCGAGAGCTGTAAAGTGTGTGATGCCTTCGTCGGAGGCGGGTGTTGGTGTTGGTGTTGGGTTGGTGTTCGAGACCTCCTCCTTTGCGTTGTTTGTCACATCCTCCTCATCGTCGTCCTCAATAGCGATTTCTTCGGGGTTGCTGTCTTGTTTGCCGTTCGCAGCCTCAACAGGCCGGTCGTCGTTGTTGTCGTCGCCCTCGTCGTCGTCCTCGATTGCAATCTCGTTGGGATCATTGTCGTTGACCACCTTAAGACGCTTGCTGGGTTGCTCTGCGCGCGGAGATGAGGAGACGCGCTTGTGGGTGGCTTTTGCAAGTGAAATCCACTTGGCCTTGAAGTAGACGTGTAAATGAGCTGAGAACCACTGCCTCGGGTTGAGTTTCTCGAGGATGGTTAGGAGTGGGGGTGAACCAAGCTCGTTTCTGGAGATCTGAAGGGTGTTAGAGCGTGTATACGTCCTTACTAAACATTCACACCCACCTCATTCTTGAAAAAGGGCTTTCTGCGTATGAGATCGTTGGTGTCGCCGTATCTCTCGATCGAAAGCGGCCAGTCGTGCGAGAGGAAGATATCCGGTCTAGGGAGCTGTCATAGGTGAGCTGGAGTATCGTGAATATGTCGCTCCTTACGTGCAGCAGCCTCGCGACGTCAAATTGCCTAATGTGATAAGTTGATCTCAGGGTGTAGTTATTGTACGGGACTTTTTCAAAGTATCCTGAGTGGCGTGAGAGGTGTGACAAAAGCACACAGGCTATCTCACCTTTCGGATAATCTTTTGGCTTGTAGATGCAGCTGGCGCCGGAGATACGTACGCCATCGACCATTACTGACCCAGAACGGCCGAGATAATAGATATTAGGGGCAATCCATCCACCATGGTATCTGCTGGCGTCAATAGAGCCAATTGCGTGCTATCCACCTACAACTCCCAGAAGTACGAGCTAGCTTCGTGATTCCCGCCGATGCAGATGGTGAGGATGGGCGCCGTCTTCTTGCCACTGTAGTAGTTATAGAAATCGCCGAGCTGCTTGTATTTTTGCGGCACCGCGAGTGTGTTGAAGTCAGAATGATTCCTCAATGCCTGAGCCGCACAAGCGAGGCGTCAGATGCGGGTCAGATGCAGTTTAATTAAGCGCCTAACCTGGAAGTCTCCACAGATGAGGAGCAATTGCGTCGTGTGCCCTGTCAGCCTGTCCTTGTCTGCGATTGCGCGGTATATGATATCCAGCGAGCCTGCGACGTGAGCGGGGATAAGCGAAGGCGAGCAGCTACACACCATGAGCACATCCTTCTACCGCCACCTGCATCCGTCAGAGTTACTCCCCTGCACACTGATAACGCACCCGTAGCATCCTGATAAAGAGAAGATAAGAGGAGGCACAATTGCGGCAATTCTGATAAGCAAAGTAAAGTTTAAATTGTCTAAATTGTTTTATTTTGTAGCACGCGTATTAATAGCTCTGCATTCGAAGTACCCTGTGATGAATCCATCTGTCCTCCAAATCGGTGTAACAGCCGCTTTAAGACAACTCTATCAACCCAAAAATGGAAAGCACGGATAACGGCGGCATTGATAAGGTTCTAGCGAGGTGTACAAACCCAATTTTGTAACAAAAAATTCCTCTCGTCATCTAAACCCCGAGGTGAACCAGGAACGCACCATCCTCGCAAGTGACTCTCGCTTGCGATTTCAAAAATTTTTTCCCCACCTGCACATGATAAGGCGACTTTAATCTTCCCCTCAATTGCCTCTTGTTAACAAATCACAACCAGCAAGTTAGAATAGTAAGTAAATTTAAAGTGCGGGGGGTGTGCAGAGGTCGTCTGGGTCGTCTTCTTCCTTGGTTAGATAACCTCACAAGACCTTTCGCACAACTCTCCGCCAGCGCTGTTAGATGAACACAGCTGACTCTGTATCAGTGAGCGACGACAAGCACGCTAGCTTCGAAAAGACCTCGAGCATTGGCAGTATTTCCAAAACCGATCATGAAGCAGAGAAGCAAGAGACGCACTTTAAGGCTACTTTGGACCCAGTGGACGAAGTAGATGCCGTTGGTGGGTGACTGTAGTCCTTCACGCCCTCCGCTCCTAACACTACCACCACAGTCGATCCCTTCTCCGCCCAAGCTGAGCACAACGACAATGCGGTCAATTTCCGTAACATGGGTTGGATCAGCGCAGGACTGCTTATCACCTGTGAGCAAGTTGCGCTCGGTATTCTCTCATTTCCAAGCAACTACCACAAACTCGGCATGTTCGGTGGTGTGTTCACCACCTTCTTCATCGGCATGCTCTGCTGGATCACCGGTATCTGGCTCGTTGAGTTCAAAAAGAAGTACCCGGGCTGTCTTAACTACGGTGACGCTGGTAGGATCATGTTCGGTAATGTCGGCGGAATCATCTTTGGATGGGGTTTGGTGTTGAAGTCGGTCTTCATGGCTGCCTCGCACGTCTTGTCCGGTGGTATCGCGTTCAGAAAAATGATCGGCAACAACGACTTGGTGTGCAGTATCGTCTGGACGGTCGTCATGGCGGTGGTCTCTTTCCTCATGTCTCTTTCGCGTAGAATGGAGAAGCTTACGATCCTCTCCATCGCGTCTGTCACGGCCATCCTCACTGCCTCCTTCATCACCGTCATTGCAACTGGTGTCCAAGACAGCGACAAACTCGTACCACCAGGCGGCGAACCAATCCATTGGTACGCGTTTGAGAACCACGGCCTCATTGGCACAATCAGCGCTCTTACCAGTATCATCTTCGGTTGGGGTGGTCAAGCTATCGTCCTCACTGTTGTCTCAGAGATGAAGAACCCAGACGACTTCAAAAAGAGTTTGGGTATAGTTCAGGTCCTTTCTATTACTTTCTACACCATTGTCGGCGCCACTATCTACTCGTTCGGCGGTCAGTACGTCACTTCGCCATCTCTCACTATGACGGCGCGTCCAGTCATGATAACCGCGTATGCGATCGCACTGATCTCCATCTTCGTAGCCGGTGTCGTCCCTGTCAGCGCGGGCGCCAAGCTCGTCTACGTCCAGGCCTTCAGACACTCAAAGCGTCTCACTGAAAAATCTTGGCGGATGCGTTTCGCGTGGATGTCCATCGTCGGGGCCTTCTGGATCGGTGGCTTTATCCTCAGTAACGTCATTGTCTTCTTCAACGAAATGCTGTCCATCATTTCGAGCATTTTCAGTGTTTGGTTCGCTTTGGGACTACCAGGAATCTGTATTTTGCACCTCTACCGCATCAACGCGCCATCCTGGAAGGAGGTATTCACGTGGAAGCGCGCGCCAGTCATTTTTCTCGCCGTTCTCTGCATCTGTTTCAGTGCTGTCATCACACCTCTCGGAATTTACGCGTCCGTGGAGAAAATTAGGGACGGCTTTGCTAGCGGAGAGTTCTCAGGGCCATTTACTTGCGCTAGCGGCGCTGAGTGAGCGGGATCAACACCTTCAATGGCTTGCTCAACCTATATCATGACACGCAACGATTGCAACACTATTAATACACGGAGCTTAAAGCACGCTTCGCAGCATCACAATAGATTTAATTATAGATGGATTTCTGGATTTCTGGATCGTGTACGTTTTCTTATACTATACATGTTATACTATGCAATTTTGCACTCGCCCTGCGGTTTCTCTCCGCGAGAGGGACGTGAGAGGGCCGAAAATAGCGTCCGCTTATGTGAGAGAGGTGTGTAAGGCGGTGGAGGTATGTGCGAGGGGAATGAGCGGCCATCAATTGTCGCAAGCGTGCGAAGGCTCGGATGATTACTTTGGAAGACACAGGCAGGCACACAACATCAAAATACGGCGTCAATCGTTGCATGTCGTTATGTACATTACTGGTCGTTGCGCGGCTAGTACTTGCGGTTAGATCTGCCTCCGTAGCCGCTGTGTCCGCCTTTTGAGTAGCCGGATCCGCTTCCGCTGCCCTGAGTGCGAGCGTACGCGGCGTCCTGGCGGTCGAGCTCCCCGTAGATGTCGTGGGTCTCTCTGATGTGGTCGGACATTCTCATGTCGCCGCTTGGCTTGGAAGACGCCTTGGACGAAACCTTGTTCCAGTCGTAGTGGTTGCCTGACATGTCTGGAGGGGTTAGCGAGGTGTGTAATGCTTTGCTGGGCTTACTTTGCAAAGGGTGCTGGTCGTTCTGAGGGAAAAAGTCTGCTCAATATGCGTTCTTATCACGGAGCATTCTGCTCGTTCTTGACTGCGGCGAAGTGCAATCGTACTTGTCATACGAATGCTTCATCAGGGAGTGCATTGAACACTTCTTGTACGATTTGCGCTTCTTACTTTGTGTGACACTATTGCACCGTGTGAATGGCACACTCGCACGCACACTCGCACTCGAATATGTACACAAATGCATACAATAATTACACCATTCGGTTGCCCTGGGCTTGCGCATTTCAGTGCATATTTTTGTTGCTCCTCAACGATCGCTCATTTCGTCGCTGCATCCCTTTTGAAGAGCCACCAATTCCTTAAGCGACGCGCACTTCGCCAATTTGATCGCAAATCGCGCGCGCATCATCTCCTCGATCGCCTTATTTATCTCATACCATTTTTAGACCACCAACTTGCCTCCTCGGACCAAAAAAGTCGACTAAAAAATTCGCAAATTTTTTAAAGCTCTAAAAAGCCCCAAAACCATTGCAAAAAGTGAAAAAGAGTGCAAAAGCAAAAGCTTTCGGCCGGAATCGAACCGGCGACCTCCGCGGGTTGCAGTTGTTTGCCTATTAGACAAGCCTGTGTTAACACGGCGCTATAACCCCTAAGCCACGAAAGCGATACGAGCAGTCAGGCTGGCGCGGGAGCTAGCGCTCACCGCGCTACATCACGCGCTGCCATGTATGTATAGACTTAGTAGCTCGACCTACACCGCGTATGCGGCGTGGCTGTCCTCCAGTCAAACAGGCAAGTAGACAATGCACAGCGAATAAGCGAGAGCCACACGAGATCCAAAATGTCCGACAAAATGGCGTAGCAACACCCCATGCACACCATTCATTCATATTACTCTCGCCTGTCACCGAATACATTCATGCAATCGTCAATGATGCGACACGCAGTACCCGAAATGCGTCTGAAAACTCCCTAGCAAATGCACACAGCCGGCTGCTTGCTACCACACACCATTAGCTTCATTATAACACTATCCTTCACTACATTGTGACAAGTGGTATGTATTGGTTTGGGTATCAAACATCTGTGGAGCAGCCCGCTGCCCACGCCTCAATATGGCCTCCCTCCTATCAGTCTGTAGCGTCTGTCTAGCTTGAGCTCCTCGCCTTTCAGCGTGTACTCAACTACGTTGAGAAGCGAGATGTGCTGCAGCAGCTCGCGGAGATCTGGCGACTGTGCAATTGTCATAGTCAGTTCATCAAAGTCGATATTTGCGTTATTATTGGTGAATGCGCCCTCAACTGTCCTTATGGTAAGACGGAAATGCGACTTTGCGCCCACAAGCTTCTCAACGCAAGCACGGTAAATATCGGTATGGTCTAGATCTTGCATGCGCCATGGGTGCGCGTAGATGTCTAGCTCGACCAAGTTGGGGGCCTGCGAAAGCCAATTGTCAAGGCTCACCGTGTCGACCAGGACGCCCAACGTCAGCCTCTTCAGACTCGCGAAGTTGAATGGCGTGGTTTCAACGTAGTCGCAGTAGAAGGTGTTCACGTATGTGAGAGACTCCAGGTGCTCGTCAAAGCAGTCGGCGATGGTTCGTGTCAACCTTTCAGACAGCTTGTAGATGTCCCTTCTGCTCAGCATGAAGTGGCAGTAGGCGGATATCTTGAGCGATCTGGGGAGAGTTAGCAAGGCCTCGCGACGTAGCTTATCACACCTACTTAACGAGCTTCCTGCGATGTTCGGTGCGAGCAATGCCCGTGAGGACATCGATGCTGCTTCTGAAGGTTTCTGGGGTCAACGAGACCATCTTGTAGTCACCGTCATCGTCTTCGGTCTCGGTGTACAAGGCGAGAGAGGGGCTCTTCAGGCTGGCGTAGACGTACTGCTCGTCTACCTCCCGCATGAGGCGGCAGGTCGATGCCAGCTGCAGCCTCTCTTGGTGTCCGCAACTCTCTACTATCATAACGACAAGCTCAGCTGGCAGTTTGAGCAAGTCGAAGCCAGCCATCGTGGTGGTCTCTGTGAGAGTGCGGGGAGGCGTGCGAGGAGGCTAGTCGTTTGTGGTCGATCTATCAAAGATAGCGGCGATATGTGCGAGGCCTTCGATCAGTTCATGGCCACTTCAGTTGTGCTGCAAGTCGATGTCACGAAGAGAGGACGGATGGTACAGGAGGCGTGTCTTTTGGGAGTTTGAGGATTCGTATGGCCTCAAAGAGCTTGTCGCCAGCCTCACGCCGCCCTTCGCTGCCTCTAAAATGTCCCCAGAAGCCCCGTCCTAGCAGCGAATGAGGCTCATCTCGAGGAGGCATTGAGTAGGCCCTACAAGAGTACAGTAGCTTTTCTGCTGCTTGAAACTGTGTTTGACCTAATTTGAGCTGAGATTGGTCAAAATTTGACATCCCAGGACTGCGCTAATTGCTGTTTTGCAATTGTATACACACAAACTATTCCGGCTCCAGCTTTCAGAAGTCGTTAATCCAGCGGATTCGCCATCGGAAGGTTGCAGGTTCGAGCCCTGCGTCGTTCACCACGGACGGCTGGCTCAAGGGTAGAGTATCCGACTACGGCCATTGGCTAATGGCTTCTTTTTTGCGTTTTTCTAGCATTACGCTTTTTTGCGCATTTTTTCCGACGTTTTTCAGCTCTGTGAAAATCTTCACCCGAAATCTCACTTCTGCTGTGAAAGTCGCGGAAATGAGGGCTTCCAGACATGCACGAAGGCATTAGTCATGCTATACAGCCGGGTTTCAGGCCTCTACGTGCTTTACTCCCGCCATACGGCCATTTCTAAGACCTCCCCAGCACTCAAAGCGACCTGAGGACCCAGCTACGACGGGAGCGAAGAAGAAGGCGAGTCTACAGCACAGCGTATAGCACAATGTCACCCCGCACGCCACTCTACATTTCTAAAACCCGAGATTAATATTATGAGGTAGTGGTACAAGTGCTATGTGGTTTGAATGTGGAGCAGCCGCCGCCAATCAACACGCTAGCTTAGATGATTGGGAGAGCGTCACAGCCTGCAGACATTTGTTAGCGCTTTGGAGCTCGATATCGCTCGCTACTCACCCAAACCAACGAGACCATCCTCTTCGAGACCCTCGCAGCAGACTGGGGTGTTCTTGCACTCGTCCTCGATGGCGACACCAATGAGGAGAGGGACCTGGTCACACTGGACACCGATTTGGGAGGCAATGTCGCCAGTTGAGATGAGGGCGTCGTTCTTTCCAGTGGATGTTTGAGCCTCCTTGTTGAGGTCGCAGCAGGAAATCTTGCCCGTATTGCAGCTGCCAGTGCGGGATTCCCAACCCCCAAGGGCTACAGAGGCGAGAGCGGCGGTGAAGAGAGTTTGAGCGATCATTGTAGAGATATTGGAGTACTTGTGAGTTGTAAGGAAAGAAGAGACCTCACGGCGACTCTTTATACCCCAGTCATTCCACGCTAGTGCCTTTAGTGCCGTGATCTGCGTTTTTAGCGCGATATTTGTCGTGAATATGCGGGAATGTTCAAATACGCAGTCGGGAATGTAGACTAATTCGGGCATTAAAGGGGGTGGAAAAAGGTGAAATAAGTAGCAAAGAGTAAAAGAAACGTACTACAGTTGATTACTTGCCTTCTACTCCTCACGTTGGCGCTTTAACTCCAGTGAAAATTTGGTCTCCGACAGGAATGTGTGCGGGGCAAACGCAAAGCTTATTGTAGAAACTCTAAAAAGATATGAAAGTGCATTAAAGAGTTTATTGTGTCAAATTCAAACTGGTTCTGTACATCATCGAGTCGACGATTTTAGGCCTCACAAGACCACAGCACCACAGCACACCTAACCTCTAATCCACTCCCTCACACTCCCACACACACTCCCACACACACTCACCTCACTCAACACAACTAAACAATATAAAAAAGAGAAAAAGATTTATAACATGCTTTCTGATATTTCCAACAACGACATTTCCAGCTAATGACAGATTGATATACGTACTTTGCGAGAGACCTACGTGGCGCCGACCTACTTAGCGCCGAGAGCTTCACGGACCATGTCACTGAACGTGACCATGCAGATAGTTTGCCAGACACCGAGGGCGATTCTAGGGCTGACACCGCGGTAAAGACCCTTGACACCGTTTTCTTGGTAGATGTAGCCAAGTGTGCCGAAGACGCCCTTTGGCTTGTTAGCGACGTCAGCGCTCTTGCTCATAGACTGCATCTCGACTCTGACGACCTCGATTGGTTGGTTCCAGGTAGCGAGTGCACCACCGAACGTAGCTGAGGCGATCTTGTCCGTCAAGTTGAGCTTCTCGCCGTCGGTCTTGCCTCTGGCTTTTCTAATGAGCGTCTCTGAGAGACGAGCGAAACCCATTCTGGAACCCCAGTTGGTCATCTGGCGGAGAGCGACAGCGTTGACACCCTTGTTGATACCTGCGATACCCTCGGCTCTGTAGATATCGCCAAAGACCTTCCAGGTGGAAGGAGGGGTGATGCCCGAAGCAGCTTCCTTGTGTCTAGTGATTTCGGCAGTCTTCATACAGGTGCAGAAACCCATGGTGGCGTATGCCTGAGCGATACCACCTCCCATACCACCGAGGAGACCGGCGGCAGCTGGGCTTACACCCGCTGTGACGGAGTATTTCTCGATTTCAGCAGCGGTGAAGAGGAGAACGGCGCCCTTGGTGGATGCTTCAATCCACGCCTGAAGAGTGTGAGTCGGGGCTTTTGTTTGTGCACTGTACGCACCCAGGGAATCAAACCTTGGTAGAAACCAGCGAGACCACCGCGGGAGTAGATGAGAGCGATAGCCTGGCGCATAGAGAGAGATCTCTGGGCGGAGAGCGTCGTCTTGCACACCTCGAGTGGCTGTCCGAGCGTGGAGACTGTTTGGCGTGGTGAGCGATGCGCAGGATGAGGACGACAGCGACGCACCTTCGAACATGTTCATCACACTGCCGACGGCGATGTTCGACCACGAGAAACCTTTCTTTCCGTCCACTGGAGCCATTTGTTGGTGAGTGTTGAAGCGTAGGGGAGAATCAGCTCACCCCACTCGTTTGTTTGGGCAGAAAATTACATGCAAAAATTAGTGGGGAGAAATTGAGCGAGGAGTGGGAGTATAAAGAGCCCCCTTTTGACTACCCCTGCTCCTCTCTCTCCCGCCGCTACAAATGCACGGAATCTCAGTGGACCCTGGATCATCGGATTTTGTGGGTGCGTTGAGGTGGGAGATGTATTTAGTACGGAATAATATTGCTAGATGCTCGTGTACTTTTTGCCTGCTTTTGTACGCCTCTACACTTTCAGTCAAACACACAAACATTACAGCACATCGAGTACGCGACTTTCTAGCTCAATCAACACCTCCTCCCACTACCTCACACACCCCAACACACCTCTCTCTTCTCAAATAATGAAACAATTCATGAGAAACGTAAGAATAAAGAAGATTTTCACTGTCTGGTATAAAAAGAATGCGAGCAGCAATTGAGGTTTTCGTGGTGACTATACTGCTCACTCTACTCCCCAATCTATCAAGTACTCCAACTGCCGCACCTAACAAGCACAATTGTCTCCGACTTGCTTTGATTGGTTTTGGTTCGAGTTGAGGTTGACGTTGTTCTGCTGCGACTGGTCTTGAGCTCTCGACTTGGTAGAGTTGACAATCTGCTCGAGTGGGATCTTCTTAGCGATCTCAGTGAACACCTCAACAACGCCTTCGCCCGTCTTAGCGGAGGTCTCGAAGAAGAGCAGATTGCTCTCCTCAGCGTAGGCTTGCGCCTCGTCGCGTGAAATGGCCCTCGACTGCTCCTGGCCTGCGGTAGGCGTAGCAGTGGCATCATCACCCTCCTCGTCCTCCTCGTGAGAACCGTCCACCAAATCGAGCTTGTTGCCGACGAGCGCTATTATGACATTTGGCGATGCTTGTCGTTGGAGCTCCTTCACCCAGGACTTTGCCTTGTCGAAACTCGATGATGATGTGATGTCGTACACGACGACGGCTGAGAGAGCATTGCGATAGTACCTGGAACGGCGTGAGTATTACAGGCTCTACACGCCACGCTATCATCACCCACATTGGCGCCAGACTTCTGAACCTCTCTTGTCCCGCTGTGTCCCAAATCTCAAATTTAATAACCTTATCCTCCAATCTGCACTTCTGAGCTGCAACAGAGCGTCAGATATCGCTAGCTTCATCACTCCCCACCCACTCAAGAAAGCTGCGCCGATCGTAGGCTCCTTGTACTCCTGAAAGTCGTTTTGCACGAATCGCAACACGACGGAGGACTTTCCGACGGCTGCTTCACCGAGAAGGACGAGCTTCACTTGCACTGGCTTCTGCGTCTCGCTCATTGCTTATGCGTTGATAGATGTTGGCTGTGAGAATTCAAGGGGCGCGGCGTACGGACGAGATGGGAGATGGGAGATAACGATTGAAATACAATGAAATACACGATAACCGCCACCAACACCAAATCCACTTCCCATCTCCCCACTTGTCGAATTTCCATTTCATCTCTCTTGCTCAAGCTCCACGACGTAATTTATCGCAGCACATGTCAACGCCAGAGGCACCGCAACCGAGGCGGTCTGCGAGCCTGTTCAGGCGCAGATCGCGGAGCTCTTCAATAGCTTCCTCGAAAGCCCCGCCGCCAGAGATCCAGACCCAGGACTTACCGCCAGTCCCACCGGTCCCCAATTCAGCCAACAGCAGCAACGAGAAAGCAGACAAGGCCAAGAAGAAGTTTGGTCCAATCCCAGTCCCCAGATTCGGCATATCTCGCAGCAGCTCCAAAGCAGACGCCAACAACGACAGAGTCAACAAGGACGACGTCAAGGAGGGCTTTGAGAAGGACGCGAAGCACGCCCCAGTGTGAGCATCTCTTGCCCATCTCTCATCTCCGCTCATCTCCCCCACTCAGCCATTCCTTCGATCCGAACGAATCCACAGCCGACAAGCAAGCTGAACTGCGCATGGACCAGAGCAAAGGGAACGAAGACGGCGTCGAAGGCGACAATCTCCCAAAGCCTGCGCCAGAGCCTCCAAAGAAGGACAACAAAGGTACGTGCCTTGCGACTACGACTACGCATTCCATTCCTTACCAATGTATAGACATCTCAGCAGCCTCAAAAGTACCCGCAGTCCAGCAGAAATCTACTCCACAGCAAACCGCCAAAAGAGACGGCGAAGAGGCGTTCAAATCGGGTCCAATCTACGCAATCGAAGATATTCCGGGCTACTTCGCAAAATCCACAGACGATCCTCCTTCCTCCTCGCTGCCAAAATGGTACATGAGAGGCAAGGAGATCCCAGACAGCTTGGGCGCACAGGCAGTCGAGCTCAACGACGTCGAGGATGACGACGGCTCGTCTTCTCTCCTTCCCGAGAAGTTCTACGGTCAGTGGTTCCACAACGCAGCCGTCGTTCTCGCCTCTTCGCTCCTCACATACACACTCGCTTACTTCGACTTCGGCATGGGTCCACAAGCAGTCGTCGCAGCCGCAGCTGTCACGTACTACAACATCAGCATCTCCAAGGTCGACCACGAGGTCAGAGAGGCCATATCGCGTCAATTGATGAAGCCTCCACTCGAATCAGAGTCAGAGTCGGCTGACTGGGTCAACAACTTCCTCATGAACTTCTGGGAACACCTCGAGCCATACATCTGTGAACAGGTCATCACCAATGTTGAGCCTATGATCGCTGAGCGCAAGCCAGGCTTCATCAAGTCCGTAAGACTCTCCCACCTCACCCTCGGTAGCAAAGCTCCGCGCATCCTCAGCGTCAGAACGTGGCCATCGACAGCTGACAACATTATCACCATGGACTGGAAGGTCTCTTTCACGCCAGCCAACTTGGGCGCCCTCGGTGAGGGTCAGACAGAGGGCGTTGTCAACCCAAAAATTATCGCACAGGTGGTACTTGGAAGCGGCAAGTACACGGTCAGCCTCCCAATCGTTCTCAAGGAGTTCAGCTTCACTGGTAACATGAGAGTCAAACTCACACTCATTAACGACTTCCCCCACATCAAGCTCGTCGATCTCACATTCATTGAAAGACCAGAATTCGACTACATCGCTAAGCCAATTGGTGGTGACAACTTCGGCTTGGATGTCAATTACATCCCTGGCTTGACGACCTTCATCAGGGAGCAGGTCTACGACGTCATGCAGCCAATGATGTTCGACCCTAACGTCTTTACGCTCAACTTGCAAGAGATTCTCGCAGGTGGTGCCCTCGATTCGGCTTGCGGTGTGCTCGTGCTCACTGTCCGTCAAGCCAGAGGCCTGCGCTCTACCAAGGTTGGTGGCGGTGCTCCTGATCCATACGCCACCATCAGACTTGGCAACTCAAAGACAATCAACGACAAGACAAAGACACACCAATCCACCAACAATCCATTCTGGATGGAGACAAAGTATCTCCTCGTCAACTCTCTCAACGACCAGCTTGTTTTGAACGTGTACGACTACAACGAAGTGCGCAAGGACTCAGATATCGGTCTCGCCACATTCAACCTGCAGTCGCTCACCGATGACCCAGTGCAGGAGAACATCATCACCAAGCTCTTCAACAACGGTAAAGAGAGGGGCGACATCAGGTTCGATCTCAACTACTACCCAGTCATGGAACCTCCAAAGGAGGGCGAATCGCTCGAGGCTGTGCCGGATCTCCCAACTGGTGTAGTCAGGTTGTACGTACACGAGGCCAAAGACCTCGACACCTCCAAGTCCAAGGTCGGACGCATCAACCCAGCTGCCAGCGTCTATGTGAAGGGCAAGCAAGTCCAACAGACCAACATGGTCAGAGGAACCAAGTCGCCATTCTGGGACTCACACAGCGAGTTCCTCGCCACCAACAAAGACAAAACTAAGCTGCAAGTCAAGGTGTACCACGCGCACAACTTCAAGGCCTCAATCCCACTCGCGGCCGTCAACGTCAATCTGTCCGACCTCCTCGACGCTGATCCTAAGGAAGGCAAGTGGGTCAACTTCGGCAGAGGCCCTGGTAAAGTCAGATTGTCGGCGTCATTCAAGTCTGTCGCTATGGATGACGCTCTCGATGGCGCTGGCCAGTACACCCCTCCACTCGGTCTGCTTAGAGTCTTCTGCAAGCGCGCTAACGACCTCAAGAACGTCGAGGCTGCCTTCGGCGGTAAGAGCGATCCGTACATTAAGGCTATCCTGGGCGGTAAGGTGCATGGCAGAACGAATGTCATCGACAACAACCTCAACCCTGTCTGGAACGAGTACCTCTACATCCCTGTCCACTCCTTGAGAGACATCGTGTACTTGGAGGCTGTCGACTACCAAAACCTCACAAAGGACAGACCTCTCGGTCACACAACCCTCCGCGCTAGAGACATCATCAAGCCGAACGAAGACGAGGAGGAGAAGAAGAACAAGCCTTACATCCCGACTGGCTTGAACAGACGCACCTCCCCAATGAAGCTCGACAAGGGCGGCTACAAGGGTGAGCTTGAGTTCGAGGCTGACTTCATCCCTGCGTGGAAGATCAAGGGAAGCACCTTCGAGACCGAGGAGGAAAAGCAGAGAGAGGAGGAGCAGAAGAAGGAGGAAGAGGAGGAGAAGCAGAAGGCCAAGGCGGAGAACGACGAGAACGATAAGGAGGATTCGTCTGCCGAGGAGGAGGAAGAAAGCGCTGGTCTTGAGCTTAACGAGGATGAATTGCTTCAAAGAGGTGGGTGTGTCACCGGTATTTGGCTTTGCAGCTCACATGCCCAACAGAATCTGGTATTCTCGTCGTCAACTGCGAATCAGGCGATATTGCGCAAAAGAACACGCGCCTTGAGTTCCTTCTTGACGACGCCATCTGGCCTACGTTTAGCACGGAGAAGGCTCGTGCCAAGAAGGCCAACTGGAAGTACATTGGAGAGGGTCTCGTGCGCGAGCTCTCCTTCTCTCAGCTCCGCATCAGGTTGAACACCGGAGAGCAAGATGAGAACGATCAAGTGTACGCCGAGACGAGCATGGATGTCAGAGAGTTCCTCTACCGCACGCTCAACAAAGAAGCAGAGATCACTCTCTCAGACGACGAAGGCCACAACGAGTCCAAGGTCAAGCTGTCGTCGAGATACATTCCCGTCGACATCGAGCTCAGTCTCAGAGAATCGGTCAACAACCAAGGTAACCTCAGAGTCGAGGTCCACGACGCCAAGGGATTGGCTAGCGCAGACCGCAACGGCAAGTCTGACCCGTACGCCGTCTTCCTCCTCGAGGGCGACAGAGTGTACAAGACCGAGACCAAGAAGAAGACACTACATCCATCCTGGGAAGAGTTCTTCGAGGTCGAGATCCCCAACAGAGTCGACGGCAACTTCAATATCGAGGTGTATGACTGGGATAGGATGTCGGCTGCCGATCTCCTTGGTAAAGCCAAGGTGGATCTGACTGCATTCGAGCCACTCGAGTCTACTGAATTTACGTACGACCTCAAAGACGGCGAGAGCGGTGACCAGGGTGAGATCAGAGTCAGTTTCGTCTTCAAGCCATCTTTCATCGTCAAGACACGCTCGCGTACTTCCACCTTCAGCAACGCTGGTCGAGCACTCACGCAGGTGGGTGGTATCGGTATTGGTGCAGGCAAGGGCGTCGTGCATGGCGCAGGCCATATCGGTAAAGGTGCCATCTCCGGTGCAGGATTCATCGGTACGAATGTTGGCGATGTGGCTGCCAAAGCTGGAGGACTCTTTGGCTTCGGCAAGAAGAAGTCTCCTTCGATCGGTGGAGACGAGGGTTTCGCTGATGATGCCGCACAGCCAAGAGAGGTCGCCACAGAAGCACAACAGGATAAGCCAGCGTCTAGAGTCGAGGTGGGCAATCTTGACGTTACGGTGGTGAGAGCTTGGGATCTCAAGGGTGAAGGCCATCACGAACAGCCTAAGCCACGCCCAGTTCTCAGAATGGGCAGATACAAGGTAGAAGGAAAGGCTATCTCTAAGACCACCGAACCTACTTTCGACGAATCATTCCTCTTGCACACCAAGCCTGAGAAACCATCGTTCAGCATAGAGATTGTCGACAAGCATCTCTTCGGCGATCGCCAGATTGGCTACAACAACATCATGATAGGACATTATATCCATCCCGAGAAGAACGAGACTTCTGGTGGGTTGTGCTCATTGTGTCTGGTTTTATTACTAACAGCCCAACAGCTGAATTCGACGTCGAGTTGCTTGGCGGTAATGGCTACGTCACTCTCAAGCTGCAATGGTCTCCTAGCGAAGGCAGACCATCGACGTCCTCGATGAGGAACGACAAATCGCGCGACAGCGTTGAGCCAGACGACAGCCAGTCTATCTCTCCTAGCATGAAACCAAGCAAGTCATCTAGATTTGCTTCCTTCAGTCGCAACTCTATTCACAAAGAGCGCGACTAGATACACGACTTTTCATGATAATAACACTAATATTCTTTCAACGACACAAAATCTTCTAGAACTCTCAAGTTTAATGCTTTGTTTATGAAAAATACATTGTTCTTGCTTTTATAATAACGAAAGTGCTGTTCATGTCTATGATGAGGATTAGAATTGGTTGTTCCATGTGTAGTAAGGGGATATAACGCGCGCTAAACTAGGCATCACCTCCACTGTGAATGGCAAAATAGGAGCGCTCTCTCCGTCGATAGAGATGTAACCGTCCGTCTTCAATGGCTTGAAGTGGTACGCTTTGGCTTTGAAATACTTGAGCGACTGATCGAGGTACATGTCGCCATTTTCAGCACCGTCCATGGCCTTGATCTTTTGCATGCGAGAGACATTGAGCTGAACTGCAACGTCTATGTACCCGTCGTTGGGAATAGACACTGGGAACTGCTTGAGGTCTCGGCTGACCCAAGGTACTTGTCCTGCATAGAGGTACGAAATATCTTCAGATACCTTAAGCCAGTCTGATTCGGGTGCGTGGTCGTATTGCACTGGAGGCAGCTCGTCACCTTCGTAGTGCGGCGCATCTACCGGCGTATCTAGCTGTCTCTCACGCAGCGTCTTGACCATCTCGTTCTTGTCATCCTGCTCCACCTTGACGTAGATCTCGCACGGACATGGTGCATTCCTGATCAGAGACCGCACGTAGCCCACGACGAAGCGGGTATCTCCTAGCCATCTCATATTCTCTGTGCCGATGTCGAGATCAGCCATGAGACCAGCAGCTTGAGTGAGATACGACAACGAACGCTTGTTGCCTTGCATGATAGAAAAGAGGTCCAGAGGCATAGCATGTCCCTTGATCGCGTTGAGAGTCGCCATGCTGATATCGAATCCATCCTCTAAACCAAGCAGGCACAGACTGAGACTGTTGCCTGAACCAGCTGGAATTGGACATAGAGGCGTCTGCAACGCCTTCATCGGGGTGTTGTGGGCTAGGAACCCGTTGAGCACTTCGTGTATTGCGCCATCTCCGCTAACACACACCACAGCGTCGTAGCTGAGATCTAAGTCTTTGGCGATATCGTAAGCATGCAGTTTGTATTCGAGCACTGTTTGGGCGTTATTGGCTGACGTCTTTGCTACACAATATCACCCACTCTGCAGATCAATGATGCATCCCGCTGCTCGCAGGATCGGGAACACTCTTTCGTTATAGTACCGCACAGCCTTGCCCTGACCGCCTACTGGATTGACGAGCACCTTGAGCTTCCTTGCGCGAGGAATGGCTGTACCAAGTTATTGAGCGTAAACCAAGAGCATTGGCAGTACACTCACCAGCTCTAGCGTACAAGTCATCCACAAACTCCTTCGTCTCCTCTATCGACAGATTCAAGGCGCTGCCTTCAAAGCTCACCAGTCTGTTGTCGTGCTGAGAAGATACCAGAGATAAGTGCACCACGCCCTCGATATTGATGGTGCACTTGACCACTCTGTAGTAACTGACAACGATCTCGTGTGCCACTATCGAATCAATCTGCTCGTACTTGCCGCCCGTGTTGACACAGCTCGTGCAGCTCCTGCTGCCTTTCCTCGTCGAGTTCGTTTTGGGTGTGCGCACGACAATTCTGCTGTCCTCCTTCACTATCGTCGTCGTCTGTTTATCCTTGTCCTCCAATTTCAGCGTGTTCATCGTGGATAAGCGTAGATCGTTACTCGCCAAGGGAGATCTCGCGCTATTTCAGTATCCGTAAAATAATACATGTAATTGAGCGCTTGTAAGATTCTTCTGTGATTACAAGTCAACTCTATCTCCTTGTCTCTCCTTGTTTGCCTTAGATCGCAGCCAGACAAGCTTATCTGGAGATGGGCGAGACACAGGAAGCCACTGTCCCAGAGATCTCTTGAAATATCTACGCATTCCTACTCCCCACTCAAATTCAGCCCAGCCATCTCTTGTTCCCAGACCACCATGGGCAAGCATCCCGAGAAGTGAGCGATAAGCTCGTCCGTACGCTCGTACTCAAATGACTAAGAGCCACACGCGATCTGGGTATCGGCTCCTCATCAAAACAACCCAATCCCAAAGACTCAAATTCAGAGATGAACCCAGACGTCAGTAAGAAATTCGACGAGGTCAAGAAAGTGATCAACACTGAGTCAGACCAGATGGTCAAAGATCTCAGTACGGCCATCTCAGCTGGTCGGCTGATTATCCTGACGACGTCATAGGAGATGAGGTCGACGCTCTCAAGAAGGCGGGCACCACAGACTTGAAAGCGTGCGAGGAGTACATGGACAGAATTTGGAGACTGCGCGATAAAACCGTCGCAGCGTTCCATGCTCAATTCCCAATACAAGGTCTGCACGAAATCAAGCCAGTCAAGCTCGACATCAAGAGGTACGCCATAGCAAAGAACAAGTTCGACATGCCGTCTCTCAGTAAGCAAATCTCTAAGCTCACCGAAAAGGGCGACGATATCAAGGTTTTGACTTGGAATCGCTCATTCAGACCAAAGGATGGTCAAGCATTCAGGAAGAATGACCCCAATGAGCGCAAAATCCAAAGTGCTATGCTCAATCACCATATCAAAGTCGCTAAGACAATCTCGAAGCTCACTTGTCTTAACAAATTGACTATCGTCGACGCTCAGACCAAGTACTCGGCGGTTAGTCTCGACGACATAGCAAGCTCGATCCCGTATAGTCCACACATCACCAAGCTCGTCCTTGATATCCGTCACTTCGCACTCTGGGCCGAGGCTTTGGGTGAAAGAGCCGCTGATAAGCACACCTACAGAGGATACTCCGTCGTCGACAACTTCAAGCTGCTGGACAACAAGTTCCCTAATCTCGACGTTATCAAGGTTCATATCGCCGACAAGGACTGCTACTGCTTCAAGGCGCACAAGAAGCTTATGAAGCTGCGCAATACCCGTCTCCTCTTCCTGTCTTACGAATGCAAGGAGAAGCATGTGTCTGCAAATGTTCGAGGATACGAGCGTTGCAACAAGACTGGTCAGCTGGAGAACATCGAAGATCTCGCCGCTATACTCTCAGGTCTCGATGTCATCGACTACTGATCGCTGCATACCCGTTTGTCATCTGCTGCGAGCTGACAGTCGACAGCAGATGATCAGCTATATCATTTTCATTCATTCACAGGCATCATAGCAAAGTGTATTCTACTTCATGACATGAATTTTTGCATTACACATAGTAGACTGTGAGTAACATATGCATTGCTTTAAGTACATTGTTGAGAGTACACTGATAAAAGTACACTGAGTGAAAATATGCAACAGACCCACTTCCCGCTAAAGATGGATCCTGGCAGTCGACCTCTCCATGCCAGCGGCAGCTTGCGAATGCCACCTGACTAAAGGTGATCTCACTATCAGAGGAGGTCTGTGTCTCTTCCAGATACCGCGATAGATAATTCGTTGAATTGATTGATGTATATTGCGTGTTTGCGCTGAAGCCTTAGGGTTATGTGGGTTGATGATTGGCTTCGTGATACTTTGGTAATAGTCAGACCCGTAAGCCGATCGGTTGCTTTGTTCGAGAGACAGCGGCAAAAATTTGCCACTTTCCTCCCATGAGAGCGACAATCCGTCGCGGTATCTTCTGAAGAGCCATCTCATGTGATTGACATAGTCTGTTTCGTCCTTGTAATAGTTGAGAGTGGCGTCATCTTCTTCGTAAAGTTTACCGAACATCTTCACTCTAAAGGTGTATTCCTCACCAAAAAGAATTGCAGTTTCATCGACGTGATCGCCGACAGAAATCATTCCCTTATCGAAGCAGAGAAACATCACGTAAGGAAACATGTTATTCACGCTGGCGCCCCATCGTATAACGAAGTCTCTATCAAATATTGGTACGATGCTGTTGTGGTTCAGTGGCCAATGAACCTTGCCATACTCAGTATCGATATAGAGAACTGCAACACGGTGAAATGATTTTCCATTGAGAGCTGAGCCGTATTTGAAAATCTCTCTGCTGACTCTGAGCTTCCTTAAATTCGGCAACTGAGCCAAGTTCCTGACAATGCTAGAGCAGCGTTGACGATCTGCCATTCTTAAGTTAATGTTTGCTGAGACAATTTGTTCTGCAATGACTGGATTACTTATTATAGCTTTCAAGCCCTCGTCCAAAGTCTCGGCATCATATTCGTCTAAGAAGCTATTCCTGTAGCCGTCGTCGCTGCAATTAATGCCGTTGAGGTGAAGACGCTTCAGTGGTGTGAGAAGATTGCGAAATAAGTGACAAGTGTTTCGTAGAGCGTGTAATTCAAAATCTTGTAGCTCCTCGAGTATCACCTCCAGAATCTCGGTTGGTAGATCGATGAATCGGTAGAAGTCCAGCATCCGAATGATGGTCAGAAGGTAAGAATCCTAGGCGCATAACGTATCAAAAAGAACGCCTGAGAAAACGAGTTAAGGTCAATAGGCTCTTACAGCTTTCGCTCCGATCAGACTTCACCTTCTTGACCGTATCTCTCGTCGCGTTGATTTCACCGCGCAAACAGTCAGATAGAGGAAAAATTACACACGATAGTAGATCGTATAAGCCAACATGCTCCAGAAGTTAGAGTGAATGCTCATTAACGCGCTAGTATACCTCGACGAGATTGCTTATCTGATATCATGCATCTCATCGAGATTGACAAGCTCTGATAAGCAAACCATACAAGCACTTACTGAACAACGTACTGTTGCATTTGGCATGCGAGTATGGCTGTGAACTCCCGTATTGTGTACTTATACTGCTGTAATGACATAATAGCTTGATACATTGAGATAAAAAGATCAATAGAAATACAAATCCGTGGTCTATACATTAAATAATAAGCACTCTACTCTCATATCCTCAAAGGTAGATCTTAGCGGTCGACCTGTCCATGCCTCGTTCAGCTTGAGATGGGGACTCTATAAGCGGAGTTTCGTTCAACAGTGGCTGATTCTTGTCTTTCCAGACGCCGTACGTGTAATCTCTTCTTCTAATCGGTTTTCTCCTCTGACTCTGTCGACAGAGCTTGAACCTTATTCTGTCTGTAGCATCGAGATCGATATAATTGCAATATCCTTCCAATTTTGGCAAGTATAGGTGTTCATCGCTTTCTTCGTAATAGCAAGATAGTCCTGGGTGAAATGTTTTGAACAGACACCCCATGTGAAGCCAATAATCCTTCTCGCTTTTGTATAGCTTGGGCACGCTATCCAGATATTTGAAAATTCGCCCATGTTGGTTAACCTTTATTTCTAAAGGGTCCTCACCACTCGATTGGTCTGCTTTAAGCGTATCGCGTAAAGATAAAACGCTCTTCCGGAAACAGATGTAGACCAATTTTGGGAACATTGATCGAGTGTATTTGTTCCAGTAGAACCGCATGGGCATGTAAGGAAAACCTGGATTACGAGTTTCTTCGCTATGAATATAAAGAACTTCCAATTTGTCAAAGATAATCCTAGGGCTTTCCCTAACAAAGGAAAATATCCGGTTGCTTGTGCTCAGTCTCTTCAGATTTGGCATTTTGGACAAGGAAATAACTGCTTCCATGTCTCGTCGCGGAATCCTGTCTTTTAAGTGGATCTCCGCTGAGACAATCTGACTGGCAAAGACGGGTTTGCAAGCGATTTGATCGAGAAGAGCGACTTTTCTATCAGGCTCAATATCCTCTTCTTTCCTACGAAGCTCTTCTTTTCTACGAAGCTCTTCTTTTCTACGAAGCTCTTCTATGTCTTCTGACTCCTCTTCAGTGTCTTCAGACTCCTCATCAATGTATTCATATTCCCCTTCAAAGTCTTCAGACTTCTCTTCCTTGTCGGCAGGTTCCTTGTCATCGGGTTTGCTTCGATCCCCTTGGGAGTCGTAGATGCTCCTGTTGGCGCTCAAATGTAGTTGCTTGGTTGGAGCGATAAGGCTGCGGAAGAGGTGACAAGAATTTCTCAGCTCGTGGATTTCAAAGTCCTCAAGCAAGTCCAGAATCAGCGACAATATTTCTACTGGTAGATTTATGAATTGATAGAAGTTTAACATTTAAGTGAGTGAGGGTGATGCAAACGCAGACGCGGTGTAAGTGGGTCGCTAGAACGAACTAATTGATATTGTGACTGATTGATGGTATGAAATAACGCGTGTATAGCGTATCAAATTGATTACTGGGTAACAGGGATGAAGACGGTGGTTGAAGGAGGAAAGAGTGCTAGCAAACGGCGCAAAGACTTTGCAAACAAGTCTTGTGGACCAAGCCACATCAAAATTGTATCTATATCCTCAATTCCCTGCTATCGCCCCGTCTTCTCTTCTCATCAAGCGAAGAAGATGAAATGCCCACTCAAACGCATTATGAGGTTCTAGGAGTGAGCAGTCAAGCGAAACCAGCTGAGATACGATCAAAGTACCTTGAGAAAGTCAGGACGTCGCATCCGGATCGCAGCGGAACAAATGACGAGGTTATCAAGCTGTACAAAGCGTACGAGTGTCTGTCAGATGAGCAGCAGCGGAAAGAGTACGATGAGAAGCTTAGCAAGGAGCAAAAAACTACGATCAATAGGATATACCCGCAGATTTCACTCGATCAGTTCGACGTTAGTGACGATCAGGAGTCGTTCAGCTTGCCGTGCAGATGCGGCAATGAATACTGTGTCACTGCAGATGATCTGGAGAGTGGATTGGAGTTGCTGAGCTGTACTGGGTGCAGCGAGCGTATCCATGTGTTGTATGAGATGGTGGAGGAGTAAGCGATTTGAAATTGTAACGCGAGCATTAGCATAAGCATGTACATAGACATATATATACAATGAAAGCATATTTATAAGATTAAAATCCACGAGAAAATCTTCATGAGAAGACACACATACAATAGCACACACCCACACACACCCAAAGCAGCCCAGCATTTCAGAGTAGAGAATGGAAATGAATTTAGGTTTGATTCAAAACAGACAGCAACTCAAAAGATGAGGAGCAACTATTTGCGACCACGTTGACAACTACTAACCAGTTTTAAGCAAGAGTTGGGAAAGCCTTCTCGTCGTTGAGGTTGACGTTAGCGCCAGGTTGACGGTTTCCGCCTTGACGACCGCCGCGACCACCTCTTTGAGCAGGAGCGCCACCACGGCCTCTGCCGCGAGTTGGACCTCTTCCGTTGGTGTTTCTTGGTCTACGCTCAGACTCAGGCTTAGCGAATTGACCGTCGATCTCGATAGTGATCTTGCTAGACTTAGCAGACTTTGCCTTTGGCTCCTTTGATTGAGTCTTTGGAGCAACGAAGTAGTTCTCCTCGTTGGCGTTACGGAGGAGTTGAACACCTGAAGGAGAGGAGTCTTGACCTTCGTTGGCCTTACGGACTTGAGGAGCGCCGATGTCGAGCTTCTTTGAAGCACGCTCAGCGAGGTACTCGTCCAAAGTCTTGGTGGAGTCTTCTGGCTCCTTTGGCTCAGCTGGAGTGCCTGGAGTGGTGTCTGCACCCTCGTTGGTAGCGTCCTTCTTGGCAGCCTCCTCGTTTGCGAGTTCCTTTTCGCCGTCTTCGACGCCAGACTTTTGCTTGAGTGAGTCAGAGCGACCGGTTTGTGATTGACGGTCGAATTGGCGACCCTTGCGTTGACCGCCTGCGTTGCCTGGAGCCTTAGCGCCGCGAGCACGCTTAGCACCACGCTCACCACGAGGAGCTGAGAAGAGAGAAGAGTGAGAAAAAAGAAGAATACTATAAAGACTCCACTAACCACGCTCGGATGGGACATTGTCGTCTCTGCCAGAGTCCTTGGCACCGCCCTTTTGGGTACGTGGCTTCTGTTGGGTGCGTGGCTTTTGTTGCTGAGCTGGAGCAGGAGCAGGAGCAGCGGCTGCTGGAGCCGGAGCTGTGCGTGGAGCTTCACCGTCTTCGGCTGTTGGATTCGTCAGCAATGCTTCTGCGACTGCGAGAATTCGTACAAAGAAGAGCGAATGGGTTGACAGAGCGAACACCTCCAGACCTGTGAATAGCGAGTAAGCTATTGCAATCCTATCCTGACTACAATTCCACCAACATTTCGTTTATTTCAAAGGTGTTAAGCTTTTAACTTATATGAGCAACAACTAACGAGTCCATGAGAACAGCAACCAAAATTTGGTTGACAAATTTTAATTCATAAAGACGCTTTTACACTGTTTTGAGTCTTGGTATGGCTTGTACTAGCTACAAGCATTCTCCTGCTTCTTCTACAGCTTCCTCGCGTGTCTTGTGCGCATTCCTCATTACTTGCACACGACGCACCAACAATCCAGCAAATCAAATACATGCATACGCTCAATACATCAATCACCAGCCTCTTTTGAATTCAAAATCGAGGCATTTGATGGTATCTTGCTCGACATTCCCCGAAGAATCCTTACCGAGGAGCTCTAACACGCCATTCTCGAACGAGGCATCAACTACGTTATCCACTATCCAAGCCAGTCTGTCCCCTGTCTGCCCAAAATCCGGACATCCGTTGAATTCCAGCAATTTGACGCTGTTATCATCCGTCAGCAACAAATCAACGCCGTAGATCTCGAATGCATTCGGCAGTGGCTGGAAATGAACCGAAGCTGATTCGACAGCGCCTCTAACAGCTTGTCCAATCACCTTTGACGCGCTATCCAACCACCCTTCAATCTGACTCGCTGTGATTTGAGCACCGCTGCTTGTGTAGCACCCTTCCAGCTCTTGAAGCGATTTGACGAATGTGTCTCTGTCCATGTTGCTCCCTTGCAGACACGAATTCGTGAGATGCGATAGCAAGTTTTGATCTTCATTTGGTCTGGAGTATGGCTCAGACGCGAACAAAGCTAGTATGGACTTGGGCATGTACACCTTTATGCTTCCCTGGTATGCATTCGTCAGAATGACTGAGATTGGTGTGTATCTATACCTACGACACACAGAACATACGCTCGCAAGTGGAATTTGTGAAATGATTGCTGCTTTCCCGTAGGATCTATAAGCAGCGGGTTTGCTATGTATTCCTGAGAGCAATTAGCAAGCCCTCGTTGTGATTAAATTGACCAACTTGTATGACGAAATGCCTCAGCTGCGAAGTAGACACGGCAGTCGAGTAGTCCTCTCCGTCGTCATTGCTTTCCTCATCTTCCTTGTCATCCTCCTCCTCTTCCTCATCCTCATCCTCTGAATCGCTATCAAACTCAGCAAAAATTTCACGTAAGCTTTCCTCATTGTTGAAGAGTCGTATACCATTAGCGCGATCTGCCCTGATAGCTTATTGAGCTATGAACGCACACACACATACCACAACTCACATTGCAGGTTTGAGTATGAACCAGTGATCACCCTGCTGGTTCATCTTATCGGAGAGGTCATAGAGCTCATCCATGAGTACCTCATCGAGATCTTCCGAGTGGGCTACGTCGATAGTCCAGCATTTAGGCATAGCATTGCGCAATAGAGCGACGTTGGCTGCTTCAGATGGTTCAACAGCCTTGACGGATATTCTGTGCTCGATTTTTGCAAGATAAGCTTCAATTGTTTGATGCAAGTAGTTCTTGCGTGTGAGTGCCTGTCCCGTCCATTAGAAAACCCGCTTTGTGATAGCGAGAAGACACACTTTGCGGAAGCAGAAGCTCGATCCAATGCAATTGGCGGTATCTTGCATCAGCCAGTCGAATTCAATTAGATCGTCTGAGTCGTTTATTAAGATAGTTCCCATGCAATTGATACACCCACAATCTGCATACTGAATCGATACCTTTTCCGTTGGCTTATCTGTGATGACTTGCACATCTGGCAAATACTTCTTGAATGCTCTCTCTACAGTCGCCTGCGTGTACTGCGAAGGGAAGTTCACGAATGCCGTCATAGCCATGGCAGTAAGCAGACAAGGCACGCATAAAAAACAAGATCAAAGTCACACCTCAATGAAATAAGCGTATGTGAATGAAATACAAGGTTTTATGACACAGTCTAAGCCTGTTGAGCTTGCTGTTGTTGGGCAGGAGCAGGAGCGGTTTCAACGTTTGGCTTAGCCTTGTTCTCAGAGACGACCTGTACAGGTTGCTCCTCCTTTGGCTCGACGATGACGACGGAGTCAGGCAAAGGCTTAGGGAAGCCAGCTCTTCCTTCTGGGTCGTGTGGTCTCATGATCTTAACCTTAAGACCCAAAACACCTTGCTTGAGAAGAACGTGTCTGACGGCGTAGTCGACAAAGTCTCTGACTGGTTGACCAGAGTGGATCATGAATCCATCCGTGAACTTCATAGCCTTAGCTCTGGCAGCTCTGAGCTTACCGGAGACAACGACTTCGCAACCCTTAGCGCCAGACTCCATGATGAATCTGACAACACCGTAACAAGCACGACGGACAGCAAGACCACCAAGGAGCTTGTATCTCAATGACTCACATTGAGCAACAGCTGAGAGACCTCTGTTTTGTACCTTCTCAGCGTACAATTCGAGTGAGTTCTCTGGGAACTTGAATCTCTTTTGGACGAGGGCAGTAAGTTCACGGATTCTGCGTCCCTTTTCACCGAGAACCTCTTGAGTGTGGGTAGCACGGATGATGATCTAAATAGCGTGGCTTAGAAATACTTTTCTATCGCTTCTACGCTACTATACACACCTCGGTACGAGCGTGGGTGACACGGACTTCACAGCCAGAGAAACCTTCCTCGGAGAGTTCACGAGTGAAGAATTCAATGAGTTCAGCTTGGAAAACACCGTCTGCGCTGCGTCAATTTCTGGTATCTGTGTGTCCTTCGTTACAAACCTTGGACGATCTTACGGGACCTGTACGCTGTCAATAATAATCCACGCTACTCCTGCAGCTTACTCACTTGCTGACTTGGCGGTTGATTGCAGACATCTCGTTGCTGGCCGTTACGCTCGAAAGACGGGAAACGAGAAATTTGAGCACATTTCTTCTCAAAAAAATTTATTTAAAAAGAGGCGTGAATGGGAGGTATTTGATATTGTAGAGGAGATAAATAAACCTCTATCACTTGCTCACTCCCTCCCACTGCTCACAAGACCAGCCACTCGTCATCACAATAAGATACATTTCTAATACTACAACAATGCCTTCGATTGTCCTAAAATATTCCTAAGCGTCTGTATAGCTCCTCTTGCAGACAGCTGCAGACTCCATAATGTCACATATTTCACCCTCTGGTTGTTGGCTTCCGTGGAGGTGACGTGATGGGCGAGAGCGTCGTAAATGCGATCGCTGACAGCGTTCATTAGTCCAGCTATGCTATGTTAGTGTTGTTTGGCATCTAAGTACTCTCACTCACTCTCCCACATTGTCCAGCTCCCGTCGAACTCATCAATCAGCAACTCGACGTGCGATAGGATTGGTATAAGCGTGCGATTCGCATTGATGAATGCCACAATTGGTCGTACGAGTGCGTTATTCGTGTATGTCAAGTCGCTCGTATAGTACGGTACGCTAGCCTTGACATCTCTGAATCTCAAATCGATATCGACAGCAACACGCTCCTTGCTGAGTGCCAACTCATTCTGCTGCGCCACCTGATCAGGAGACTTGAGCGCTGGGCGGGTTAGCTGTGCTTGTCCAGGTATCCTGCTATCAGCATCTTGCACTACTGCGCCTAGATTGTTGATGCTCTCCATAATAGCATTAAAGAGATCGTCATCCTGTTGGAATGGGAAGGTGATATCAACCACTGCGTCCATCTTCCCATGCGTTATCCACGCCGTTGGTCCTGTCATCCCCGCTGCAGCTTGGAGATGATCAACTGCCACACCGTCTATTCTGAATCGAGTAAGTCTGTCAACATCGGCGTTGTGCGTGCGCGTGATGGACTGTGGCTTGTGCAGACTGAACAGCGAATTGTCGAATTGTCCAGTCATTGCATGGGCAGCAAGCAAATCGTGGAATAACCACTGCTTCCTAAATGTTCCAATCTCGCCCTTGAATATGCTCACGTTGTACGGCCTGAAGTCTTCTGGTTGATACACCGTTATCAGGAGATCTTCAATAGTGAGTGACTCTAGTTCAAAATCGCCTGGATGATGAGGATGTCTGAAATCTTTGGGGTCCAGTGGGTTCTCGTAGTCCCATTTCACACCTCTGCGATCCAAAACACCGCGAATACCCTTGATAGACGCATCCTTGACTAGTCCCTTTCCGTCTAACCACCGCCATAGCGACAATTCGACATCTACAGAATCAAGGTTCAAGTCGAACATGGTCCACGTCTCTTGTGGTGGTGGTGGGGCAATCTTGGGCGCCACATCATGGTCATCGTCCTGCACGTGTGCATTGTCATCCCAGATCATCTTCCGCCGCACTGACGCAGCATCTGGTTGCACAGGTGGAAGTGTTTCGCCACCTGAATGCCTCGAGACGTGTACGTTCTTGAATGATATGCGGCTGTCCTTCCACTTAGGCAGAATGGCGCTCTCGAATGCCACTGTGACCTGCATGAGTAGTTAGCGTACTGCGATTCATGTATGAGGTCACGTACGCCAGTAGCTTGAGTGAGATAATCTGAAATTGCACCAGCAATGTAATTCTGCAGACGCAGGCTGTTCGCAGTAGCGAATATGGCCGAGAAGAATGTCGTCGTTCCCACTAAAATCCAGAATATGTGCCCGACTAGCAGCCAGCTGATGAAAGCACTGACGTCGTCTGCGTTGAACTTTCGAAAACCTCTAATCGTCCACCATTTCCATCTGATACGCAGCCGCTCGAAGAAGCCATTGGCTAGACCGAGGAGCTCTTCCTTGGTTGGTGTGTGGGGGTGAGGAAGATCATGCATCAGAGATCTGAAGAATGGAGAGTACTTTCTTTGATCATTTCGGCGTGGCTGTGAAGGGTGGTCTGGGTGTTCTGTGTGTTCTGTGTGTTCTTCAGAGGCTGGTTGCTGCTGTGGTTGTTGCTGCTGCTGCTGCTGCTGCTGCTGTTGCTGTTTGCGATAATCGTAAAGAATTCGTTGCGTCGTAAAGCTCCTTTGTAAAGCTGTATGAATTATTGGTGTAAATTGTCTGCCATTCTGCCCTCTCAGCGGTCGCAGCAGCCTTATCATCAATTGAGGTGATGGTCGAGGAACAAGAGGGTTTTTAGAGAGATGCTCAACTATCAGGGACTGTGGATACTTGTAAATAGTCTAGTCGCTTGCTCACCTTTATGCGCACCAACAACCGATATCTCGATTCGATAGCATCACTGGCTAATCGCATCATCGGGGCGAGAGAAATGTTGAGAAATAATCACACCAATAGGCTCACAAGACTCTCACAATTACTACAACACTATTCATCTCTTGACATCTCTGAATTCTCAGCGCATCTCCACTCGAATCAAATCTGCAACGAGAAACGATGAGATTGCAATAATTTTTATATCGACATGGAGGCTAAATGAAGCTTTATTTTATTGTACTAAAGATTAAATGATTTCCCTCCATCTTGATTTTTCATACTTCTCTCTCTACTCGCAAAATTGGAGATGGGCACCTTCTCTGAGCACCTCCATCAGCCAAAGCAATGTCCACCTACTCGGCAGCACCAGTTATTATTGACGCAAAGGGACACCTTATGGGTGAGCTATTTGATTTTCTCGCCCGTTTTCCCGCTCAAAAAGGTTCACAGGTAGACTTGCTAGCGTCGTCGCTAAGCACATGCTCAACGGCAACAAGGTCGTCGTTGTCCGTTGCGAGGAGCTCAACCTCTCCGGTGGCTTCTTCCGTAGGAAGTTGGACTACATGAAGTTCATGCGTCTTCGTCACTTGGTCAAGCCATCAAAGGGCGGTCCTTTCCACCACAGAGCTCCTTCCCGTATCTTCTTGAAGTCGGTCCGTGGTATGATCCCTCACAAGCTCGCTAAGGGTGCTGCTGCTATGCAACGCATCAAGGTCTTTGAGGGTGTTCCACCACTTTACCAATCAAAGAAGAAGATGGTCGTCCCTCAAGCTCTCCGCGTCTTGCGTCTCAAGCCAGGCCGTAAGTACTGCACCCTCAAGCGCTTGTCTACCGAGTTCGGCTGGGCTCACCAAGATGTTGTTGACAAGCTTGAGGCTAAGCGTAAGGTGAGTTGGAGTACTTTCACAGTGCATCGGACATCTACTAATACAATTCACAGGCTAAGGGTGCTGCTTACCACGAACGTAAGGCTGCTGCTACCAAGCTCCGCGCAAACGCCGTCAAGGACGCTCCACAAAACGCTAAGCTCGCTGAGTTCGGTTACTAAATGTGTCTGTTCTAAATCTATATACATCATGAAGGGCGCTTGGTGCTGATTTCGAAAATTTTACGCAGAGGAAGAATTTAGTTGGCGTTGGTGTTGACATTGTGATGTGTCTGATGGGTATATTAGTTGAATAATTGTGCTCTTTTGTTATTATTCCCTCTCTTTACACTCTCCCCATGTCATTTACAGCTGCACTCTTAAGCTATAGCGATAAAAACCCAGAGAAGCTGTCCAAGGACGAGCTCGTTCTGTACGACGATAATACTCTGACTATCTACGATAAGTGAGTGGATTCATCAACAAACAAACACTGCCAGCTCATTCCAGTTAGATTTCCTAAGGTATGAGCAACCCAAATGCATCTATCTTGATTCACAGTAAAGAACAGGCTAAATATCACTTTCTCATTTTACTCAGACGACCATTCAACGGCGACGCTGACTTGCAAATAAACTCACTCGACCACCTTCTTTCACAATCGCATGACATAATCAACTCTGTCCTTGAGGCGTTCGATAGGGCTATCACAGACGCTGAACAATCCATCCAGGAGGAGCAGATGCGCGAGTATGGCAGGCATTGGACAGTCAACAAAGGCTTCCACTCCGTGCCCAGCATGGACGGCATCCATTTGCACGTTATCAGCAACGACTTGATATCCGACAGACTTAAGAACAAGAAGCACTACAACTCATTCCATCCCACCAAGTCCTTCTTTGTGCATTTCGATGACGTCGTCAAGGCTGTTGAAGACGGAAGCACAGATGTGAGTGTGTCACATTTTAGGTGTTTTCACTAACATCATGCTCAAGCAACTAAGACGCTCGCTCAAAGCCAGAGAAGAGCTGCTGAAAGATCCGCTGCAGTCGCACCTCGATGGCAAGACATACGCCAACATCCCGAAACTCAAGCGACACCTCGTTGAGCACTTCGAGAGCATGACAAGCAAAAGCAGCAAGTAAAGAGGTCGCTTGACATGTAATCAGCAACGCTTACGAGCTATGTAATAAGTTATGTATCAGTATTAGCATCAACAAAGCAGGCTTTACACTAGACTACGCCGCCTCACTTGGGCTTATCCAAAGCCCTGTTGAATCCACCAACGCGATTCATGTACTGTCTGTAAGTGCGTGGCTGGTGCACCTTTGCAGCACCTTCCTCGTTGCCTGCAACCTTCTTGCCCTGAGCGAGCGTGAGCAGTGACGATAATCAATAATAGGCAGCTCACCTTGGTTGTATCAAAACCTCCGAATCCCATCATCTGCTGCATAGCGAGTGTATCCTCGTCCACCCCCTCTTCTTCCTCTGGCTCCTTTTGCTCAGCCTCCTCCTTGGCCTTCTCAGCTTCCTCCTTAGCGCGCTGCTCCTCCTCCACCCTCTTGCGCTCGTCTTCAGCTTCCTTGGACTGGAGATACTTGAGCATACGCTCGCGGTCTGCTGCTGAGCCATCACGGAGATCTATACCGCCAATCTTATGATCGTTGCGCGGTGCTCTGCTATCTTGCTCTCTGTCCCGCGCTCCACGGCGAGTAGCTCGCTCGTAAGGTGGAGACCGGCTCCTGCGTCTGTGCCGGCTATCTCGAGCATCTCTGTCATCGATGTGATCATCTCTCCTGTTTCTTTTATCTCTGTAGTCATCTCTACGCCCATCTCTATGGCCATCTCTATAGCCGCCTCTATCTCTATCTCTATCCCCGTATGCATCTCTATCGCTGCGTCTGTCCCGTCTACCACCGCCATCTCTGTCTCTATCTCTATCTCTTGGTCCTCTCTCGCGCCTTATATCGTGATTATCGCCATCTCCGTAATCCAACATGGTGGTATCTAATCAACCCATCTCTTGCTTCTCAACCACCACGTCACTTGAGCATTCTTATGAAAATACCCACTTTACTGCTACTGCTGAGCGTGCTCTGCGCAGCGCTAGCCAAATCCACTCTACTCGATAAATTCGATAAGGCCAGCTCAAAGAATGGCAACGTCGTGAAGCTCAATGACCGGAGCTACGACGAGTTGATACAGTCCCCAGAGCGTGATTTTGGCGTTGCAGTGGTACTGACAGCGATGGATGAGCGCATGAAATGCATCCCATGCCACAAGTTCGCACCTGAATTCACCTCACTCGCAACGCAAGCGAAAAGAAGCAAGAACAGGGATAGCATCGTATTCGCTAGTCTTGATTTCATGGATGGTCAACCCATTTTCAACAGAATGGGCTTGAACACAGCTCCATCACTCTATTACCACCCTCCATACTCCTCTAAAGGACAGCTATACGATTTCAATAGGAACGGCTTCATCGCTGAACGTATCGTAGACTTTGTCAATACTCACTCTCATACCAAGTTCAGATACGGCCGTCCTGTTGATCACACAAAGACCGTCACTGCCATATTCCTCTTCACTGTCGTAGCCTTGTTCGCTAAGAGGAACTGGAAGACATTCACGAAACCTTTCCTGCTCTCGAAATGGTCCTGGTGTATGGTTACACTCATCATCATACTCACCATGACCTCCGGATACATGTGGAACCAGATTCGCAAGCCACCGCAGATGGTCATGACCAAGAACGGTGCCCAGTACTTCGCTAGTGGCGTCACTAATCAATATAGAGTGGAAACAGCAATCATTGGCGCTATTTACGCACTTCTCGCTTCCACTATCGTCGTACTCACCATCTCAGTACCCAAGATACAGAACACATCGAAACAAAGACTGGCGACGTACTTGTGGACTCTTGTACTCGTGGTCACGTTCAGCGTTCTTGTTCATATCTTCAGAATGAAACAGCCGAGTGAGTGGGGTTTTTTCTTTGCACGCGCACAAGCTAATCTTTCTACTAGTCTATCCATTCAAGCTCTTCATTTGAAACAGCAAAGCAATTGGCATCTTAAAATAAATACACGTACAACTCTTTATATATCATATGGAACATGACAAAACATTCGACATTAAACATTGATTCATCACTCATCATTGCTGTTTGCATTTGCACTTGCATTCACAGTCTCAGTTGCATCTGTAGTGTCTGCGTTCGCATCTCCATTCACGCGCGCCCAGAACATGTTGTGCTTGAGTTCGAGCACCTGTCTCCATCTGGCTGCTTCCCATGACTCGACTGGTGCGCTAGGCGTGGTCTTGTCGTTGAGTCGCAGATCAAGCGAATTGGCTTGATCGGATGTCATCAAAGGCTTTTCGACCTCGTCAGTCTTCTCCTGCACCACACTCTCATCCGTCTTCTCTTCCAGCTTGTCCTCAACTTCCTTCTCCTCATTCTTCTCGTCAGACGCCGTTGGAACAGCAGGAACTGGCGGCTGCTCAGTTGGGATAGGCGGAGGTGCACCTGTCACAGTACCCTTGCGACCTCTGCCCTTCTTCCCTCTCTTGGGTTTTGGAGGTGGCTGTTGAGGTTCTGACATGACTGTGGTGTTATCCTCATTTACCTTGTCATTGGCATTCTCAGAAGATGGCGTTGCCTTCTCGTCCGCGTTGCTAGTCTGCTCTTCTGGCTTGGCATCTGACACCTGCTCCGCTTCCTTGTTGGTCTCTTTGTTTTGCTCCTTGTGCTCCTCCTTTTGCTCCTCCTTGTGCCCCTCCTTCTCCGTTCCTACCGCGTCTGTAGCATCCGTCATGACACCATTCAAGCCATCAACACCCTCCTTCTTACCTTCAGCCTCAACATCAGGCAATGCAACTGGTGGGTTGCTCAGAGGAGAAGGAGACGCAGGCTGTGACGAAGATCTACCGAAGCTACCCCAGAATGATTTAGTAGCACGCTTATCATCGCCTACAGCGGCAGTGCTGGCACTAGCTGGTGCAACGTCACTGACGCCACCATATCCTACGTTCTTGAGTGTCTGACACTCAATAGGTGGCTTGAATGGACCATCTAAGCAGATGACTGACGATTGCAAACTACGAACGAATCTCCAGAATTCGCAAGTAGCTCTCAACCTCGGCAATGCCCATACAGGATCGACTGGGTATCTAGTAGCGTTTGGTGCAGTGCTCAATCTGAAAACGAAAATGTTGTCGCATCTCCTAGTTGGTGGTGGAGGCATTGAAGTGATTGATCTGTTACTTCTGAAACCGAAAATAGATGACGATTGCGATGAATTCGATTTGTGCATTGCGTTGGTCTCAGGTATGAGCAGTCTTCCTGACAAAGCACACTCTGTTCCACCACCGAACTCATTCTTGGCAGCAGGTTCTAACTCGAAGCTGCCTTCTACTATTGCCGATAACACTTTACCGCGTGTGAGTAGTCCAAATGCGCGACTCAGGTCCAGTCGCAATGTTGGTTCAATGTCTTCTTCAAGCACGCGCCGCAGGAATGGATGTCCGAGATCGAGGGGAGGTAGTGCTGTCTCCTTTGCTTGCGATTGACGAATGGTGATCAAATTAGCTAGGGTATTCAAGTAGCTCTGGAATTCGAGGTACGGGATATGTGTGTTTGTGAGAGAAAGAGGGATGAATGAGGATGTAGGGTGTGTGGTAGTGTTGGTGACAGTGGTGACTGCAGTAGAGGAAGTACCATTAGTGATACCTTTCTCCGCGCGTTCCGCTCGCTCTACCCATCCATTCATTTGCTGCTGCGTTAACCGCACAGCTTCCTCAGCTTCCGCTAGCCTCTCTTCAGCTACCTTCCTGCGCTCGATTTCCTGCGCTTTGAGAAGACGCTCGACGCCGACCATTCTGTTAGCTTCGCCGAAGAGATTGGCGCTGAGGTCATCGAGGTCCTGCTCGATGGCAGCCTTGTCCTGGCGTGCGAGCGTTGCTTTCTGAGTCTCAGTGACGATACTGTCGACCATACGCGTGAGTTCGTGCATGACATTCTCGCGTTCAACGAGAGTGCCATTGTCGAGGTTCTGCTTCACTAGGGCCTTCTCTTTCTCTAATTGAGCGATATACGACTCGAGCCTGGCTGTATTTTGATGTGTAGCGTCTAAATCGTACTCGAGAGTATCGCATTTATCGAAGCTGAGTACTAATTTGGCGTTGAGGCTGTTGAGTTGGCTCGTGAGCTCGTCGATCTGAGCTCGGAGAGACGCAATGACTAAGGCGTGAGGCTCTGCAGCGCCTCTGGCTGCCGTGGCATCCAAGTCGTTAACGAGGAGACTCGTAGGTCTCGCTGACTGGATTTTGGAGGAAGTACGCTTGGTATATTGGGCTTCTTCTTCTTGGAGTTGTTCGGGCTGTGAATGTGGAACTGGATCTGGGAGAACGTGGGCGTCTTGGTGAGTGCTGGAGAAAGAAGCGTCCTCATCATCATCGTCGTCGTCGTTGAGCTCGTTGCTGTGTACACCTTGTGTATCGTGAATCTCGCCGGAATGATTATGGAGATGGAGATGAGCGTCTTCGCCCTTGTCGATGAGGCTTGGAGTGGAGATAGAATTCTATTTGAATAATTCAGTAAATATTCTTCATTTATACACCAATTTACCTCCATTTGCTTGTTGACCGTTCACTTCCAACAAGTCAGATAAGGATGCAGAGCGTGATAGACTTTACGCAGAAAAACAATTTAAAATCAAATTTAAAAAACGCAGACAATCTGATAAACACACTGGAATCCTTAAAGGCGGGAAATGGCTCAGTCGACAGCACGAAAGGGGCGATTGACAAATTGAACAAGACGACGATGGATAATTACAAAATCATTAAGAAGATCGAGAAGGGTTTGAACGCACAGCAAGAATCTACGCTTGATACAACCCACTTTGGTAATGACGTCAACCTCAACAAAGCCATCGCCGCTTATCTCCTGCGATTGGGCTGGCGAGATCTGTTCGATGAGTACTGCGCCAGCTATGGCATCAAGTTCGATGAGCTCTACATCAGACAGAACATGTTTCTGAATAACATTATTAAAGATCTCAAACAAGGTAATCTAGACACAGCGATATTCTGGTGCTCTCTTCATCAAAAGACCCTTCACGCACTTAACTCCCCTCTCCTCTTCTACCTCCACAGATCAAAATTTTTACAAGCACCAAATTCCTTAGAGAGCCTGACCTACTTCAAGGAGAACATCTCACCATACTTGTCCATCAAGCAGTTCGCACAGCAAGCCAGCTCCTTGCTTGCCTCGCTTGCGTTCAAGGACTTGTCCACTTCGCCTTACTCATATTTGGCTACAGAGGCCATACACTCGCAGCTCCTCGTGCCTTGCTTCGAAGAATACTACTGCATACTCGTACACATACCCAAGATTGACCACCTCAAGTTGACAGTCGACATTGGCGGTGGCAGTGCGCTGCCGATCTTGTCCCGCTTCAATCAAATGATCCACAAGACGCGCACAGAGTGGACACAGTCTGATGAACTCCCAGTCGAAATTCCTCTCGACGACAGGTACAGATTCCACTCCGTCTTCACTTGCCCCATCAGCAAAGAGCAAACGACTGAAGCGAACCCGCCGATGATGCTCTCCTGCGGTCACGTGCTGGCCAATGACAGTCTCACCAAGTTGTCCAAAGGTGGCGGCAGAGTCAAGTGTCCTTACTGTCCAACTGAGTCTCAATCTTCTGCAGCCTTGAGAGTGTATTTCTAAGCTGAATCTGTTTGTGTAACTATGTGTATTCATTCGAACGTCACTTGTTGTATCTTCCTTCTTTGTTATATTAATGGTACAAATCTTTCTATACTTCGTTATCAAGTCATTCTGTCATTCTGTCGTGTGTCATTGACATGAGTATCGTCACTTCACTAGGTCAAGCAAATTCTGCGAGAATCCTTTGCCGTTGGTGCTAGAGTGCAGCGTAATAAAGTTGTCGTAAAGCACTTGCGATGCGTTGAGCGTCTTCTGGACGTCAATCGTTCCACTGAGATCGTTACAGTACTGTGAGAGGATGTTAGATTGGGCTGCCTAAGCTCGCAATGAATAACACAACCCACTTTCAACATTTCATCAAACTGCAGTGCTGTCAGCCAGTGCTAGCAACGCGTACACCACACTCACCTCCATCAGGTATCTAAGAATGATATCGCGATGCGACTCAAGAATAGCGAGGGCGATGAACAGCTCGAATTGTTCTTCAGGTCTGCGAGTGAAGAAGGCCTTTCAAAGCAAGATCAGCATCGACACCTCCATCAAAACACCATCTCACCTCCCATAGTGTGATGATATCATTGAACGGAAACTCGCGCTTGAAGACGACGAGTATCCATCTAAAGCAGAAGAACATGTTAAGGTTATCAGTCTGCTTGAAGTGTTTGTAGAGTTCAGGATCCATCACCTTGATGAGATCCTGTAAGGTCATCAATTTCCTCGACATGCCTTTCTGGTCAGCGGAGAAGTTCTCCTTGGTGCGATTCATAACGCTGACGAAGCACCAGAAAGTGTATGACTCATTAGCTTCGCTGATGACATAAAGCGGTGCGCTGAGATCGGACATTCCCTGCACGTATCCCAGTCCCTGTTCGTAGAAGTTGTAAGTGAGCAGTATGCCCTGTAGTTTGCGGACGTGGACTAGCAGGAGTTAGATTGGGCGGAACATTGCAAAAGAATATCCACCCACCATTCGAATACGCTTGCGACGTCCCCTCGCGCCCGTCTCCATTGGTATCGGCGTTATCGCTGTCGCCTTCGCTGCTATCTGCGAGCACGCTGACGCCGAGCTCGAGCTCGTTGAGCTCGCTGTCGCTCTTCGCGAAAAGCGGGAGATTGCGGTCAGTGCGGAGACAGTCGACGCGAATGCGATGGCGCTTGGGCGTCATTTAGAAATCTTCGATTCGTCGATTTGACACCCACCTCCTCTGCCACCTTCTTGTCATGGAAGACATCCTTGTGCTTCCAGGTGCTCTTGAGCTGTGCGTATTGGGTGCTTGGGCGTCATTAGAACATGAAATCTTCACGAAGACACCCACTCTAGATCTGCCCAGATCTCCTCCCTCTGCTTCTCGCTGCTCTGCCACGGGATGACGCTGAGTATGAACGGCCACACGACCCTCTTGGCGCTACTTTCTACGCCCTTGGGCGAGATGTCAGCGTGTACACGACCAAAGCTATTCTCACCCACTCTCTGGAACACGCGCTGACGCATCTCAATTTCGGTGATTGTCGGTGCACCTTTATCGTCGAACAACGCATTCCACTCGTCGAGTGTAATGGGGTGGGAAGGATCGCGGTTGCATTTCTCGCTAGAGGTCTGGAGAGCGAGAAAAGTTAGTCAACGCCTCCAAACACCATCAACTCACATTCAATAACTCAAAATTACCAAGATCGCTAACTACGCCAATATCCACCATATCAAGCTCCTCGCCCTGTTTGACGCGATTACGTTCACCCTCTTCAGCGACCATGCGAGCCCATTTCGCTAGGTATATGCGAGCGCTATCGTACTCTTTGGCCGTATTCTGGAAAGTAGAGCTAGTGCTACCCGCTGCGACAGCCAAGCTTTGTACGGGTGTAGGGAGGTGCGGAATGATAGGCTGAGCGAGTGGGTGACTCAGCATAGAGTGAGCAGTCTGTTTCGAGAAGCGAGAAATGTTCGCGAAGCTGCGTATAGTATTTCTGTATACGGATGTGAGGTTATTGACAGCGGGCGTGGCGTCTGCGACGTTATCAGGGAAGAGGTGGCGCATGTTGCCTGTGGATTGTGAGCGCTGGTGGGTATTGAAGCGGGTGGTGTTGCGGGTGACATAGTTGGAGTGTGCGTTGAGTGCGTAGTGGAGAATTGAGGTACGACGACCGTGTCTGCGATGGTTACGACGGTGTTGCTCTTCTCCGCTCTCGCTCACGCTCGATGGCGTCGTGGTGTCTAGCAGATTATCATCGAGGAAGGGCTGTAGGTGGATAGACTCGTCCATCTGCGTAGGCTCTACTAGGAACAACGTACTCTCGAGCTGTGAGCGTACTAGTTTGACATAGAGTTTGAGACAGCGGAGAAACTCCTCACCGCCCCAGGTACTCTTGTGGACAGGAGGGTATGTAGCGTCTAGGGATGGTCGTGGGCTGGTCAGTGCCTCTGTGGCGTCTGCCTGGTCGTCGTCGAAGTAGAGGACGGGGAGAGTGACGCCGCCTTGTACGTTTATGGTGAGTGTACCATTCCAAGTGGTGAGAGAAGGGGGTTCTACGATGAGAGAGTACACCTCAGTGACTGGAATGCTCATGGCGTAGGAATCGTCGTTGGATGGTGGGGGATTGATGAGTACGCCGATTTTGTTGGTGGATTCAACGAGCACGAACTTGTCTTCCTCGTTGTGTTCCCTTATCAAGGATTCTGGGAGCCAGGAAAGCAGTAGATTGTCCTTGTGGGTGAGTGCATCTCCGCCGCGATCGACGAGTGCGAGATAACCGGTTATTCTGTTCTTGCCGGTGTTTATGAATACTTTAGATTTAGCGTAGATTAATTTGCACTCCTTATCTTTATCTTTGGACATGGCCGTAGCTCACAAGAACTCCTTCATCAGCGACGGCGATCAACTATCGAAAAATAAAACAATGGATTTGGAAATACAGCAGAGCAGTACACCGCAGCCATTCAAATTCAATGACGTGCTTCAATGGCCCGTGGATATGATAGACGAGCGTAAGTGGGGGAGTACTTGAATGGTCATACCACTCTAACACACCAAACAGACGCAGCCAGATTAGAGAACAGTATACGTCATCTCAGACGCACAAATGACGAACTCGCCGCATTCATCCCCAAGGAACAGCGCAGCGGTGATAGCGCAGTAGAAGGCAGCTTCGAGAGCCAGACGATAGGATCCCGGGATGCAGAAATCCAAGCCATGGAAGACGATGAGCAGTTGCGTAGACTTGGGAATGATTCCGGCGATGATTCTGAAATGCTCCTCGGCGTGATCAAAGAGAATGAGTACACAATCGCAAGCCAGCAAGAAAGAGTAGCGTTACTCAAGTACGCAAAGAGTATCAAACTTGGTGAAGCTGCTCAACCCGCTCAAAATCCAAGCACTACAACCGGTCTCTCTATCTGAATAATCTCAACTGTCTTGCTAAATTTACTTCATGTATCATTAAAGGAATGTATCTAAACTAGGTTATTTAAACAATCTGTTGACATCAGAATAATATGGAACACATGAAAACTATTGAAAAAACGTCGAAAACCATCCAAAAGTGAAATATCATTCAAGTGACTCAATCACGCTGTATCGGAAATCTCAACCTGGATTCCATTACCCGTATGAGCTTGGCTATCGTTCATCAACCACTTTGTGACAAAGTCGTCGTCATGCTCATTCAGTCTACCACTCTTCTGTGCGATCGCGGGGTATGGCGTAGCCGCCGTGGGCGTGATGGGTGTGCCCACCGGAGTGCCAATTTCAGTTGGCGACTGCATCTGCGATGTCTCCTGGTAAGTGACCTCGATATCGCTGCCACTAGTATCTTGTTGCACGAGCTGCGGCAGCGACGACTGTGAACTGGCGTGGTCAATCTCGACAGCCTGTGTGTGCTGACTCGATGACTGCTTGCTCTCGTTATCCTGCACGTCTTCATCGTCTTTGTTGTGCTGCTGCATCTGCTCCTTGTCTTGAGCACCCTCCTCATGCTCCTCCTCCTCTTCCTTTCTGTCCTCGCTGATCGACATGGGTATGCCAGCCACATGCCCACTATCATCTCTCGAGTCAGAAATGTAGCTGAGGTGACTGACATGGCTCTGTTGACTATCACGCTGTTGCTGTTGCGCAACTGCGTTCGTCGTATCATCCACCCCGCCGCTACTTCTCGACTGTGGCTTCATGGACGCAGACGATGCCGAGCCTGATCCTGATCCTGATCCTGACGACATAACCGAAGGCACGCTCGTCGGTATCCTATTCGCGCGCAAGAAGGTATCCAAATACAGTCTGCACTCATCCGCCGTCTGAGCGTTCTGCAGTATCTTGTGCATCTTGACCAATCGATCCTTGTGTACGTAGGCGTCGCCACCACTAGCCAGAGTAGATGGTCTAGACATGGTCTGCACAGCCGTGCTATAGCGACCATTAGTCGACATGCTGTTATGCTTATCTGACCATTCCGAGCTTGATATGTTTGATATATTGGATTGGTATGTATGGTGTTTATCATGTTTCCGTTGCTGTGCAGCGTACAGACTATCACCTCTTCTCTTCTCCTTTTCCTCTTCTCTCTCCCTCTCCTTCTCCTTCTCTCTGTCGCTCGCACCGACACCGCCATCAATCACCTCAGCCAGAGCAGGCACTGGCTTGCGAGGCGTCGAAGGTTTACCGTCCGCGCGTCTAATACTCTGTGAGCGACTACGAGGCAATGGTGCGCTGTACCCGTCTTCAACACTAGCGCTAGGGCTGCTCGAGCGCGTCAAAGTTGGCAATGGTGGGCTGAGGTTGAGGTTGTTTTGCGAGGACTGCGTTCTCCTCAACACAGCGGCTGCGTACTGATCCGCAATTGCGCTGCTCGAGCTTGGGATGGGTTGGGTGAGAGCGTGAGGGGAGTGTGATGGGGATCTTGACTGCGTCTGCGACAGCTTTGGTGACTGCTGTATGTGGACATAGGACACAGGCGATGCTGAGAGTTGCGGAGACGGGGATCTAGTGAAGGAAGTCGACATTGGGAGTGGTGACTGGATTGGAGGGAGCTTGTCAGGCACCTGGCCTTGTCCTTGTGGCTGCTGCGTCGAGTAGGCAGCTTCTCTGACGTCTGCGTCGTATGCGTTCGTAAGGATTGGTGGGGGGATGAATTTGGGAGGTGGAGAAGACGCTGAAGACGCTGAGGGTGTGGAGTGATTGAGTGGATCAATGCGCAGAGTGGATGAGCTGGATTTAGGAGCTGTGGTGTAGCTGCCACTGCCACTACGGTCGACGCTGAGACCGTTGCTGAAACCGTTGCTGCCGCTGCGGCTGCTTGAGACGCTGCCGATACTGTGCAAGCCGTTGGTGGAAGCAGCGGTGTTAAGGATGGATCCGGAGGAGGTGTTGTGGCTGTGTCCAGTACCACTGCCGCTATTCGCGCTGCTCTGCTTGTTGGAAAGACCAGACGCAGCCTTAAAGATGCTCTTGAACTTGTTGGTGCTCTTCTTCTGGTTCAACGGCTTGGGAGTTCCGCCTGGGGGTTCCGTGTTCAAGAAGGCGATGAGATCGCGGCTGAAATCGGAGAGCCCTGGTTTAGAGCCTTGGTGTTGCTCGTCCTCGACGCTGGAAGGAAGACTGTTGGCGGAGGCAGAATGGTGGTTTGATCTCTGAGGCGTATCCTTCTCCCATGGAGGAGTGGAATTGAGGAAATCGAGCAAGGATTCCTGCTTGTTGGTCGTTCTGCGCGGTGCGAGGCCCAGTTCTTCGTCGAGGGAATCGACCTCGTCGAGTTGGCTGAGATGGTCGTTGGATACAGAAACAGAATCCATTTGAGTGTTTGAGGTATTTGAGGTATTTTCCAGCTTTAATTCCCGTTAAATCGTGGTAACCGCACAGATCTCTCTACTCACATCAACGGTATTCGGAGTAAGCGAGAGTTTAAGCGTGTCTCTGGTATTCAGAACGCTGTCAAAGTTGTTGAATGACGGTGATTCGCTGCTCGCTGCGGGCTAAATCGGTATCAGGATTTCGCAGTTGAGTGTCACAAACCAAGCAGCACTCACAGTATCCAGCGACGAATATTTCATTTTCCTCAAGTAGCTCGACGATCTCCTGCTCATGCTATCCTTGTCTGTGCTGCTCGCACTGATCGGCGTATGCAGTCCACTCCACAATCTCTGTCCTATCGAAGAAGATCGTCTGTGGATGGCGCTGTTGGTGTCGATAGGCGGTGGACGTGTCTTGCTTTTATTCTGCGTTGATTGCGCTGTTTGCTGCGAGTACTTGTTGTCTTGCGCTTGTCTGACCTTGTGTTCAATTTGATAGCTCAATCCAAGATTTTGAACCAGTGAACAAAGAAGATCGTTTTCTAAGTCCAATGAGCTACATTCATCACCTTGTACACCCCAAACTCACCTTGTATCGCATCATACAGCTCGTACTCCGTAGCTTCCATCTTCACGCTCGAACGCACAACCACCTTGGCCATACTAACGCATATCGTCTCCGATACACATTCCATCACTCCAGATACGTATATCGCTGCAGTCGTGATATTCCCGAGCTCGAGAACATCAATCCTCAGACTCTCTTGCAGCCGCTGCTCGAGCGTGGCTGAAAGGCTGAGTGATTCTGCACCTCTTTCCGAGTACTTGGAGTGTATGATAGCGTAGTGCCGCAGTGTCTACCACCGTCTTAGATTGAAACATCGTTGAGACATGTACACTCACATTGAAAGCAGCATTGAGTGGGAAATTCTCCACTTTCTCACTACTCTGCTCACTCAAGTAGCTCCTATGACTCTGCTGCTGCTTCAGCTTCATCTCTGCCTCCGTGATGGCATTCTGACCGAATCCTACTCCGATTACGTCCAGCGTAGCTCTACGTAAGAGAGCTAATCTGAATGACTGCGAGTGCTCCAGTATCCTAATCAATATCTCATCCAATACCCCATTGACGATACCCAGACACTCTATCGATACGCCCACTACGCGCACCTCGGAACATAAGTCTGACGCAGCATTACGCGATAGTAGCCTCGCTTGCGCTGGTACCAGTTCGCTAATACTTGCGAGTGATTGGTTCATGATCGTAGCTTATCACCCAGACCAATTTCCCCGTTTCGAGAATGCCCGGAATGTGAAGATTGATTGGCAAATAAACGTCAAAGTGCCTGTCAAAAATGTCGTCTAGATGACGTGGCTGTGATTGACAGATTTATGTACCTTAATACAATGGGTACTTATGCTTGATTATTTCATGACGCTCTTCTCACTGTGCATCGATCGGTGCACGTTTCAGTCAAGATTTTCACAATCGGAATGAATTTGCATCTTTGAACATTTATGAGATAACCAAGATATCAAACTATACAAGTACAACATGTGACTGAAAGATAAGCGAAAAATGATACTGTCTACTGCCTACACTGCTATGCCTTCCATCTATCAATCAGTCCAACGAGCTCTTGCATGCGTCGTTCAATCTCCTTGCGAACGATATCGCGCATTTCATCGCTGACGCCCTCCAACTTGTTGAGTTCTTCAGGCTCAGCGCGTGCTGGGTCTACAGCCAGCTTTGTGCCGTCGGGGAGAGGAATGAAGAGAGTAGCCGTGTCATGGAGGTACCTGGTGTCATTCGTAGCGCTCGGAAGGTCCAAATCGATATCGACTTTCCCATTACCTACTAGCTGTATAGAAGGGCGACGTTTGACACCATTCTTGTTGTGCTCAGGCTGCTGTTTATGCATGCCGGCTCTAACCTCCGCCTCAACTTCAGCCTCGTCTGGCAAATCGTCGTGAGTGGTGAGTGTAGGATTGAATGAGCTCGTCGTAGGTACTGCAGAATCCCCGACCTCACTCTCATTATCAGTCTCTGCGTCATTCTTGCCCGTCTTCTTGCTTCGTGAGCGTGTAGAGCGTGTGCTACGCGAAGAAGGCGTCTTAGCCACTCTTTTTGTATATTTACGCGTAGTCTTCTTCTCCTGAGGACTATTAAAGACGTCTAAACCATCTCCATCCTTATCGATAACTCGCTTCCTCTTGCGTGCTGCTTCCCATTCCTCCTCTCTATCGTTATCCTCCAAATCGTGCGTGGCGTCTTTGACGCCTTCTCCGCGCACCGCTCGTACGAGATCACCACCGAATTTATCCTCGAATTCACCCAAAGTGAGATTGTGCAACGCTTTGGGAACACTGGCGAGAATGGAGAGAGAGCGAGCTGTGAATGCGCTGAGAGATCTATCTAAATGAGATTGCATAGCTTTGCGCTTGTTGTCGACTGAAAAGTTGTTTAGAATGATTTGTACAGCGATTCAAATCAATGGTTTACACACCGTCAAGTAAGTACGACTGCAGTATCGCATCCGCTTCATCGTCATTGAACGCTTTCGTGGCTTTGTAGCTGCTACTGCTTTTGTAATCCGGCGTCGCTGATACCGCTACCGCATTACGCATCGTGGAGGCAAGGTATCAAGAAGTGAGCAGGCATGGAAATAAAATAATACGCGTGGATTGACGCGTTTTATCGCTTTTATAGATAGTACAATACAAGTATTCTTTACATTGCCTCTATTGCTCCCGCTTGAACTCCCAAATCTCAGTCTCATACCCCCTCCTACCACGTCCGACGGTTTTGAGGTGCGTTGACGTAAGCTTAAGCTCCTTTGTATACTCCCAGAAGGTCTCCTCCTGTTGGTCTCTGTATTTGTGTGCTAGAATGAGTCTCGTTGATGGATTGGCGTTGAAAATGCTTTCTAGCGTCTTTGAGAGGAGTGAGAAGGAAGATGTGTTGTACGTGATATCTGCCGCTATAACCACATCGTATGGTGCATTCTCGACTGGGCTGCTCTCGCCCCACGACAACTCCTCAGCTCGCAATTGAATATTTTCATATAGGTGAGCGTTTCTTTTGATATTTTTGGATAAAAGGGGTATAGCTGTATCAAGGTCTGTAGCTGTAATTGAGTGTGCATGCTTTGACTGCTGTGCGAGAAGTATAGCAAGGGTTATTGACACGATACCCGTACCAGTACCCAATTCAAGCACATTGAGTGGCTTTGAAGGGTTGATGTAGCTACCAAGGCTACTACAGAGCTCTGCGGACAAAGCTAATCCACTATCCCACAGCTTCTTATCCAGATCGAACGAGCAATGTTCCAAAATGTGCAATTGTTTGGCATTGACAGTGAATGAACGCTGTTGAGAGTGCACAGCGTCTTTGCTAGGTATTGGTAAGGATTGTAAGGGTAAAGGATGTGGAGAATGCAAGACATCAGCGATTTCTGGTTTGATAGATGAATTTTTAGCGTAAAAGAGAAGAGTGAAAGAGTCAGAAGGGAGTAAGCCATAGTGGGACATGGCTAGCTCGATAACCTTGTTACTCTGTATAGCGCCATCGATTCTAATTGGTTTGATTTTCCTTGTGTGTACGAGAATAGCGAGGTTGATGGACACTGGTTCTGTGCCAGGTTCTGTACGTAGATCGTTGGCAGTGTAGACGCTGAAAATGATTCTATTGTTTGAAATCCGTGGATATTTTATAAAGTGTATGTAATTTATCATGACAGCACCTCTTGAACCGGGAACATCAACAGCCAAGTCGAATGGATCTGATCAAAGCGGCGAATAATTACCTCGATAAGCTGCTAAATGACGTAACGGGTATAAAAGCGCTATTGCTCGATGATTCGACCATCTCTTACATCAGCTCAATTACCTCACAAACCAATCTGCTCAACAAGGAAATCTACTTGATCGATAAAGTAGGGAGTGTAAATAGGCAGCGTATAAGTCATTTGAAATGCTTAGTATTTGTCACTCCCACCTCTCAATCCATAGACAAACTCTGTCTAGAACTATCCAACCCACTGTACTCGCAGTATTACCTCTATTTCTCTAATACCCTCACAAAGCAGCAAATTGAGTCTCTGGCGTCTTCAGACACTCACAGCGTCGTCAAAGAATGCCAGGAACTCTTCTTAGACTACCTCACGCTCAGTTCCAGCTTGTTTTCACTCAATTTCACCCCCACAAAGCATAGCTTGTACGCTACGAATGCAGATACCTGGGACAAGGACACGCTTCACTCAACCACCTCCTCTCTCGCCGCTCTCCTTCTCTCACTTAAACGCAAACCAATCATCAGATACCAAGGTTCTTCAAACATCTGCAAATCCTTAGCAGACTCTATATCCCAAGCTGTATCAACGGAAGCGCAGCTATTCAACTACAGATCGACGCAAGCGACGCCCATACTCCTTCTATGCGATAGAACTAACGACCCCGTCACACCGCTGCTCTCTCAATGGACATATCAAGCAATGGTACACGACTTAATAGGACTCGATAATGATAAGGTCGATCTGCGATCATTCGATAACATTTCACCGTCACAGAAACAACTCCTGCTATCACTCACTTCCGATAACGACTCTTTTTACGCCCAGAACGCATTCGCAAACTTCGGGGATTTGGGCGCTAACGTGAAGCAGTATGTGAACGACTACCAGGTGAAGATTGGTGACAACCATTCAGTCAAAAACATTGAGACTATCAGTGATATGAAGAAGTTCATTGAGTCGTATCCAGAGATGAAAAAGCTGGGAAACAACGTCAGCAAACACGTGACGCTAATAGGCGAGCTCAGCAAGCTTGTTGACGACAAGAAGTTGCTGCAAGTGTCTGAGCTTGAGCAGTCGCTGGCGAGCAACGAGAGTCATTCATCTGATCTGAGGGTGTGTGAGCAACCTCCTAAATACCTTTCTCACACAATTACACCAGGCCATTAAGGAAATGATAGACAGTCCCGAGATTCCTCAAGAGAGCAAAGTCAGACTGTCGATATTGTATGCGTTGCGGTATCAGAAGCTACCATCGAACGCCATCCAAGCAGTAGTATCTCAGCTGTTACAGCAAGGCGTGCCGCAGCATCGCGTTGCATTAGTATACGTGATGCTCAACCTCGCAGGTGCCGACAAGCGACAAGATGATTTATTCATGAACGACAATTTCTTCAGTCGAGGTAGATCCGCCTTGAAGGGATTACAGGGTGTAGAGAATGTGTATACTCAACACACGCCACATCTCTCACAAACGCTTGATCTTCTTTTCAAAGGAAGATTACGAGAGGGCAGTTATCCAGCCACAGCACCCTTCTCCACCTCTTCATTCCAGCCAGACTCCTCAATATACACGTACAGACCACAGGAGGTGATCGTGTTCATAGCGGGTGGCACGACATACGAAGAAGCTCGCAACGTCGCCCTGCTCAATCAGCAGTTCGAGAAGGAGGGCAATCCTAGCAGAGTCGTGCTTGGCGGTAACACTATCCTCAACAGTCGCCAGTTCCTAGACATGATGGCGGACGCTGCTACCCAGTTCCCACCTACCGTGTACAAGGCACCGACGAATACTGGAAACGGACAGCAGCAGCAGCTCTTAGGTAATTTACCGTCAGATTTGGATATTGACCCTGAGAGACTCGCGTCTGCTGCCAAGTCGTGGATCCAGAGGGTGCGCGATGACATTGAAGACAGGATAATGATCTAGAATTTAGGAGTGCGTGGTGATCGTCAAGCCACTCTAGTCACTACAGTCATTCGAAAAAGTACTTTGTACACCATCCATCATCGTTACAAGATACACTGCTTCATGAACGTTTACGTACACTAATACTTACACTCAATACACCCTCTTACACCTTCTTGAGAGCCTCAGTGATGCTCGCGCGCACGGCGTCAGTGCACGCAGGTACAGGATGACGAGGCAGAGCGTGCTTATAGCCGTATTTGACAGCAGATGCTAGTTTGATAGCAGGGATGCCGCCTTTACCAACTTCATCCTCGAGAGCAGCGAGCTTCCTTTGAAGCTGCAGAGCCTTCTCTGTGTCTCCGCCATCGTGAGCCCTCTGCACAGCAGTGACGAGCTCTGGTGCGTAATTGGCAGCGCCGGTGATAGACCCAATAGCGCCAACGGCGAGTGCAGCAGTGAGGTAATTGGAAGCACCAGCGAGGGTATAGAAATTGCTGTTGTGCAAATCACCCAATCTAACCATCTTGCCAATATCATGATCAGTCTGCTTGATCCCGATGATGTTTGTGTGCTGCGCGAGACTGATAATCGAGTCTGCGCTTAGTACGAGACCGTTGGAGACACTCGGGAATGAGTAGATTAGCACGGGGAGCGGTGAGTGGGTTGCGAGTGCATCGTAGAATGACGTCAGTGCTGATTGGGTGAGACTGGCGGCGAAGTACGTGGGCGGGAGTGAGAGAACTGCTTGTGCGCCGTCTTCTTTTGCCAGCTTGGACAGCTCGATCGCTTGCTGCGTCGACTGGGCACTGATGCCGGCTATGATTGGTGTGGATTTGTAGCCATTCGAGTTGAGCGTGTTGCGGACTGCGCGAGTGAGCTGGCGAGTGCTATGAGATTAAAATGTAAAACAATCAAACGGTGACTAACCTCTCGTTTCTCGTCCGTCGACAAAGTCACCCACTCTGCCGTAGAGCCTTGGCAGACGATACCGACGACGCCAGCTTTGACGATATTGAGTGCGTGAGTGGCTGAGGTGTTGACATCGATCGACTGTGCGTCGTCGTCGTTGAAGAAAGTTGGCTGATTAGGGAATGAGAGTGAGTCGTGGACACAGAAACAAGACAGACAATTGGAGCGTAGTTGCCGCGCTGGAGAGCCATTTGAAGAGGTTGGTGGTAAGGAAAGTACAGTCGCTGCAGGCTATAAATTGATATGCATACGTCACATGTCGTTGAGTCGCTCGGTATGTTCATGTGCCGAGACAGAATAAATAAATACAATAGTCAGATCCACTACAGTTTGAATCGACCAAAAGCACCAATGGTAGCATCGTAGCTCAGCCAGTTCCAAGCAGCGTTCGAGCCAGGATGTTTGCTGCTGATGGCGCTGATGATATCTTGAGCCATGAATCCACCGAGTGTGGCGTGCACGGGTGCAATGGAGGTATTGAGGGAGGGTATCGCAGATGCTACTTCAGCTGTATTGAATGGTAATGACATGTCTTGATCTTGTGTAATGCCCGCTTCATTCGCTTTGGTGAGGATGAGTTGATGAAATTTTTCAATATCACTCTCATCTGTGGTGACGGGACGGTTATGTTGATCGAGCCAGGTCCACCACGCTAAGACTAGTAACCAGCCACGCCATTTACTCAATAGCTCCCTCTTATCGCGCATTTTTCTAGCAGTCTCGCCTGGTTTTGAAGTGAGTACATCTGCGAGCTGTTTGTACTGTTTCTGATCGCCGTTAGCGTCGATGGAGCCGTTGAGGAGGATGACGTAGCCAGCGAGGCCGAGTGCGCCTACAGCGTAGAGTGGAGTGAGGTTGTTGAGGTGTGCTTGTATGGCTGTGTACGAGGATGGGTGGAGGTCAGTAGCCATGACGACATTAGCGGATTTGTACGCGTCCACGCTGTCTTTGTAGCTGGATACAGTGTGTATTTGTATGTCCACGTGTGGATTCAAATTGGACATGTTCTTCTTGAGCTGTGTGAGTGCGTCGTCGCTGTCGCCGTCGCGTATGAAAATGGCAGTGCTTCCAGACACTTGTAAATGATTCAAATCACCGTCTTCAACGATTAATGAAAGCTTCCCTACTCCAGCTAATACCAGATTCTTCGCAACTTCGCAAGCCACGCCGCGTAGAGCATTTACTATTACAACGTGGCTGCTACGTATCTTATTTTGCGCTGAGAGCCCCCATAATCTGATTTGCCTGTCGTACAAGTTGGCTTCTGCGTCGGTGATGGAAGTCATAGAGGAAGACAGAGGAAGATGAGGATATCAAGGATAAATACAATTCAAGTGTTCGCAGCGTCTACGTCTAAAAACTTTTCAACTTGTTTGGCGTATTCCCGGCGAATCTGAAGATAGCGTCAGCAAGAGGTGTACACTAGCCATACAACACAGACACACCCCAGAGAATACATGTTCTTTCTCTCCGAAATCAGCGAACAGTACGCACCAAGTTGCTGTTACTATAGATTCATTAGAAACCATCTTCTATTGAGTGCCTATTACCCAACTCACCACTAGAAACGGAGAATCCAATGATATTTACAAACTGATTGAATCGCATATTACACTGTGCACTAATCTACAAATATTTTCGATTTAAAGTACGGATGCTCCACCGCTTGCTGCACCGTGATACGCTCGTCTTGGTCGAACGTCAGCATCTGCTGCAATAAATTGATAAGCTGCAGTGAAGACAAATCTCGCCCTTGGATTATCTCATCAATCCTCTTCATCCCCCGCACTACCTTCCGAGACTGCTTGCTCGTATTCGCATTTGGATAGTCCAGTTTGCTGCCACGAAAAAATTCAGGTTTCGTCTTGGCTGCTTTTCGCTGGAAATGGGCCGGCATTGGTCCCATCACCATCTCCATCATGGCGAGATGTTCCAGGTTGTCGTGTGTTTGAAACAACGCTTCTCCAGTCATGAGCTCAATCATGATGCAACCCAGACTGAATACATCGCAAGGATACGACCAACCGAGACCTGTAGGTGTGTGTGTTAGTTAAGTAATCTTATATGCGCACACTCCACCCACTCAAAATAATCTCGGGTGCCCTGTAATGCCGCGTGCTCACCACACTCGAGTGATACTCAGACTCGAACGTCGCGCTACCGAAATCGATGAGGCGTATATCAGTGCTATCGAGTACTTTACGCTGAGGTCTTCTATCCGTCGCCAATTCCATTCTCGCCTTGTTACTGACGAGCAAGATATTCTCGGGTTTGAGATCCGTATGCACGAGTTTGAGTCTATGGAGGTAAGCGACAGACCTGAGCAACTGATAGCTCATCTGTTGTATGTGCAAAGCAGGGAATGGCGTGAACTTGTTGGATTTGAGGAAATCATAGACTGATTCAGACAGTAAATCAGACACGATGCAAATGTGATTCTTGAAATCGAACCAATCCACCATTTCAATGCACTTGTACTCATTGCGAGGATCATTGTCACGTAGTGTCCCTAACACTCTCAACTCAATCCTACTGGCATCCCTGTACTTTTGTATGCTCTTGATGATCTTCACCGCGACATTCTTCCTCGCCAGTCTGTCATACGCTTCGACAACCTTACCGAACGTGCCTTGACCTAGCAACCTAATGATCCTGTACCGGCCATCCAATTCCACGTTCTCGATAATGATCAAATGGCCTTCCTTATCATCACAAGGAATTGGCAGAGGCGTAGAATTAGACAGCGCCAGCTTAGGAGACACACGCGTAGGAGAGCCACCACGCGTCCTCTTCCTCTTCGCTGCTGGTTTCGTCGCCGTGGCTGTGGAGCTGCTCGTCGACGCCGCGGGCTGTCTCCTTTTCCGGGTATTGGTAGTATTTCTAGTACTGGCGGTGGCTGTAGCTACTGGAGCTAGCGCTGCAGCTGTCGTCGTCGTCGTCGTCGCTGTGTTTCCACCACCACCACCGCCATTCATACCATTCAATTCATCATCGGAATCATCTAACGATATTACTTCCTTATCTCTAACCTTCTTCACCGTATATTTAACCCCGTTGCTCCCTCCTCCTCCACTTCTCCCATTGCTTCTCATTTTCGTTTTTCAATTTCGTTGACGTCGCTGGCCTAGTGACGAGACTTCATTTCTCCGTCCCAAAATTAAATTGAAAATATATTTCAGACTTTAGACAAAACAAATTCTACATCCACTTCCTTAGAGTTGCGAGATATGTTCGGCGTCGTTCTAGCACTCAGTGCCTCCTTCAGCTCAAAAACTTCAATATGTTTCTGCTGTGTCTTGTCCAAATCCTTTTTGATCCGTCTCTGTGCATTCTTATGTACGAACTTATTGAATGCCTCCTTCTCAGCCACCTGCAACGCTCGCTCGAATGTCCACTTCACATCCAGTCTCTCTTGCAGCTCCCGCGCCGAGAGACCAGTAGCATTAAGGACATTGTGATCCTCCACTAATGCCTCAATAGCAGCACTCTCATCCACTATCCCCGTCACTGTCTTGCTGCTTTCTCCATCATGCACAGCATCCCAATCATCCTCGCTAGGGAACAGCTGAGGCGGAGGTGGGGACAACGTAAATACAGGCGACTCCTTCAAATCTACGTTTAAAGGCGCCTGTAACACGCTTCCTCCCAATCTATCCAAGCCTTTTCTGGCCAAATTTTTCACTGTCGTATTACCCCACCGGTCGCCAATCTCCATCCAACAACGGACGACAATCTCACGAATAGCGCGACACTTGACACGCTCATCGACTGCAATGTTCAGGGTTTTGGGTGGAGTGTTTGAATTGAGGATATCCGAAGCATTCGGAGCGTTACCTGACCAACTTGCATGACTACCACGTCGAGATCCTAAAGCTTTCAGACCAGGTCCAAGCAATACTTCTACAGCGTGTTCATCGAGCGCGCGCAAGAACGGCACTATCGCTAAAAGGGCCTGTGAGCTATCGCGTCGATGCAGCGATGTGATGAGACTGTGCAGATGTGTGAAGTCGGTAGGTGTGGCAGTATTGCTTGGCAGAGAAGGCCACGAGTGCTGTCGCCTTGCCATCTGTTTGAGACGACTGAGTGCTAGTGAAGTATCTGGTGCGGTGGTTGTGGCAGACGCATCAATCTTTACTGTATCCTCTTTCTCTCCTCCATCTTGCGCACTTCCATCCTCGCCTTGCACCCCCTCCTCCTCCTTCTTCTCGGCCTTCTCAGCCTTCTCCTCCCGCTCCTCCTCCTCCACATTCACATCGGCAAGGTTGCGACACGTGCCCAGCACCCACATGGCCGCAGTGAGTGCGTTGACGAACTTATCGAAGCGGACCTCGTGGCTAACGGTGGTGGACTTGGCCTGTCCTTCTATAAAGCCTTGGAGGGAACGCACGTACATAGCTCTGACGCTGTAGCACGGTTCAATGAGCAGACTGACGGTGGTCGCCATATCCGATGGCGATATCCTGACTGTCTTTTGTGTACCTTCACTTCTGCTGACTTTGAGCGCTGGCAGGGGCGCCAACGCGGCTCTCTCCTTCCCTTTCGGAGTGCCAGTGCTTGAACTGTGAGGGAGTGTGTTGGCCGTATCCTTGAGGGATGCATTAGATGGTTGTGATGCACGTGAAGACACAGACGCCTTGTCGCTGTCGTTATCGCTTGGTCCAGCGTACGCTGTCGCCAACACAGCGCTGAGCATGCAGAGAAGCAGCCGCAGCAAATCATCTCTGCTCTCGCACACCGCCAAATCAGCTTTGCGAGCCCCGAACTGCACTTTGGTGGTGGCGGATACCACCCGCTCCACCATATCGGTGAGCTGGTCATCGTAGTACGGATGACGTGCGAGTGCACCCACGGTGGTGATGGTCAAGGGAGCTAGAGCGTCTTGGTTATCTTGCTCGAATCTGTAAATGACAAACTGGATCAGTTTCTCGAGTATGGCTATGATCTGCAATCCCTCTATCCTGTCATCGAGCATGAAGAGGTGTGTAAGTATGTGCAAATACCCAGATTGTTTAGTCGTCGTCGGGAATGTCTCTTGGCTCTCGAATAGCATTTCGAGTATGGATGTGGGTATGCAGGCCGCGTATTTGGTTGGTGTCCACAGAAGCGCTTTCTCCAACATCCAACACACCCATTTCACCTCTCGCCATCGCTTGTGCTTGTCGAAGGAGTTGAGTGTGGGTTTCACCACCATACTGATCCATTTTGGGGTGCTGGATTGCGTGAATGCGAGCTTGTATGTGCGGAGAGCTATAATAGCCAGATCAATCTCATCTATGCTCTTCTCGTCCTGCTTCTCGCTCAGAAGATCCGTGTTTCCCCGTTCGTCGAGACTAGAAATGACGCTGTGGTTGAGAACATCGAGTCTAGAGTCGCCAGGGAGTGTATTATCGACGAGTGGTGGCATCAGTGCGCTTACAGCCTTTGTGCGGTCTTCCAACGCCAGACTGTTTAGGATGGTCGACTGTAACACAGCTTCTATACCCAACAGAGCAGCTTTGCGGGTAGCGTTGCGCGTGTACTCATCAGAGTCGTCGATGCAGCCCATTCCGTTGAGTCTGAAGAGGATCGAGTGAAATGACGTTATGGCTTCGTTTGCTATTGCAGCATTTGGATGTTTTTGGAGAGTGCGACGAAGCTGGAGAATAGAATAAGCCATTTCCCTAACCCACCAAACCCCACACTCACCGTCTCTACTGCCAAAACCCGTAAATCCAAATCAGGCGGAATTGGCGGGGAGAGAGCCGTATCGATGATCTGAACGGCGAACGGGAAGAGGGAATCATCTTTAGGGGAGGATTGGTGAATGATTTGAATGAGTATGTGCAAAGTCGCGAAAATGATGCTATTACTTTGTTTATTTTACGCATTTAGGAATAACAGTCACCACTCACTGACGCTGGCGTACGTCGTGGTATACGCGGCTAGCAGCGCGTATATTCTTGAGCAAAGCAGCACCGACAGATTGTCTCCGTTTTGTTGTGTCCAATTGCGCTATTAGTTTTGAGATTCCGGTGGAATTTGGGGTGGATGAATTTGGGTTGTAGCAGCCATTAATGAGCTTTGAAGTGCTGTTCTGTGGGAGTATAAAATTACAGCAACCCATGTTTTATTATTTTATGCGCCTTCTCCTTCCCTTTGTCTTTGTCGTGCTTATGGTCCGAGCGCAAGAGACAAACGCGGGGATCTGAGTGACCAAATTCCAGGCACGCATTTCATCATATCATGTGCAAGTGCAGCTACAAAATATTCGATATCTGCGCAGCCAATAGTATGTGATCTGACGCTGTGGTATCCATCCTCGGTAATCCTGGCTTCAATGTTTCTGATTCCGGAATGGTTAGCGTGGCTTCCGTACCGATTCCGCGACCCGTTTCGTACATGATGTAGTCCAGCGTTAGCATACCAAATTTAGGCATGTAGTTGGTCAAATACGGTTCTTTACTCCCTTTCCTACCCTTCATAGCCTTATCTCGATCACCGTACGATTCGTGCACCCCACCAAAGTCAAAATCGTACGCAGATTCAAACGTAGGAAGGTCATCGAATGCTGCAATCATCTCATCGACGCTCGGTGCCTTATCATTTGGTATAGAGTTGGTTATAGGAAGATTAGCACCTTGTTCTGGTGGTACATCGACACCTTCTGTGACGCTGGAGTGGAGTACACGGGAAGTGTTCACCCGCTGCCTCTCTTTGTCGTCAATGCTGCCTCCGACGAGTGCCTGATACACAAGCTCGTGCGGTTCGCTGTTGAAATCACCAGTGAGTATGATGGGATAATCAACGTCGAGCTCCTTGCGCAGCTGCTGGCACTGCTCTATCAATACCCAGATCTGTCTCGTCCGTTCATACACAAACGCAGGATGCCAGAAGAGGTGGGTCGTGGCTACGATGACACCCGTGTGGAGGCTCGTGCGGAGAACAGTGACCAAGCCGACGTTGTTGGTTTTACGTGACAGCGGCCACTTTGGATGCTCGTCGTAGCTGATTTCGCGTGAAGCGATAAGCTCAAAGTCACGGTGGTAGAAAATGACGAGGCCGTGCTTCTTCTGAGTGGAGTTATCGTTCTGTGTGCCAAAGCAGGTGGTGTAGTCGTAGTGCTTTAAGGACTCCTTCAACGCGTCCAATTGATCAACTTCCTGGAGACAAATGATGTCAGAGTTGTAGGCTGTTACTTCTTCTTGTAGACGAGGGAGTCTGGGGAGTGTTAGATGGGTATTTCTGTTGCACCCTAACCCACCTGGATTTCAATTTAAGGCAGTCAGAGGTGGAATATAAATCACGCTTTATGAGGCTAAGAATGGGTTATAAGGCATCTTCTACAGCAGCTGACTAACCTTTGTGAGAGAATATTCCAAGTTGCGATTTGAATGCATTTTCTATCAAAATTCCTATTGAATTTGCGCACTTTCAAGAGGCTGGTGTTCATCGTTGCAGAGTACCGTCATGAGCAATCTGATAGTGGGATCGTTGAATTCCGAGGAATATTTTAAACTCGTCGAGAACAACAACCAAGCGCTGAATCTGGTGCTGGATAGGATCCTTGAAGGCGGCTACTCGCTCCCTGATAACCACTTCTCTACGATCCACCTATCAATCACGCCACAAGATTACTCAGCCATAAATTCTGACCAGCTCCTGCTGCTGCTGTTCAAGGCACTGGCTCCGAGTGGCTCACTCATCATCCACAACTTGTCCCCGCCTACGCTCCCCTCCCAGCTCATCCTCACCGGATACACAAACCCAACTTCTGAATCTGCGGCTACAACGTGCACCACAAAGCCACAGCACGCTCCAGCCATTTCCCTCTCCCTCAAGAAGTCAAACAAGAAGTCGTCAAAGCCCCTCTGGAACTTCTCCCAGGCTCAGCCAATCGATCCTGCCCAATTGCTCACCCAACAAGACAAAGCTGCTCCCTCCACGCCCCTCTCCTGCCCAACCACCAAGAAGAGGAGAGCCTGCGCTGACTGCAGCTGTGGCTTGAAGGAGGAGCTCGCAAAAGAATCCCAAGTCAACATCGACACTTCTTCCGATCTCACTAAAACTTTCACAAACGTCAAAGACGCTCAAGCAAAGGGCGCCACCTCCAGCTGCGGTAGCTGCTACCTCGGCGATGCTTTCAGATGCGCCTCCTGCCCTTACTTAGGTAAGCACTCGTCATTACGTAATATCCTCACTCACATTCGTCACTCAGGTCTCCCAGCTTTCGAGCCAGGTCAGAAGGTCGAGATCGACATGTCTGCTGACGTCTAGTCTAATCTACACACCCCGTTCACTGCATTTCTCACTCTCTCTCTCATCACGCTTTCAACTAAACTTATACTCCGTTAAATATGCATATGACGTTATTCTAGCCTGGTGTATCTACAACGTCGCTGACACTCCCCCACTCGTCTCCTTCCATCCACACACCTTCATCGAGAATGTGCCACTACCCCCACTCAGTGCATTCAGCGTACTAGAGTATGCTATCATGTTCCCGAGTGGCACCTGCGCATGCACAAGCATACGCGCTCCCTTCTCTCCACCCTCGAACGACCGCGTAGACGCTTCGACAGCAGGTGGGATGTACACTGCCGCGCTGCTCTCCCCTTCGCTACTGTTCTCATGCATGTCCTCCTCCATCGACATCATGACACCGCCACGCACGGACGTGATATCACTGATAATCCTACCGACGTCGCTCTCGTGCGCTACCACATGCACATCCATCAACGGCTCAATAACGGTTGTAGGACACTCGCGAACAGCCTTGATCACCGCGAGGGATACTGCCGCAGTGAGCGCCGATGGCGGAGACTGCTCCTTGTCTAGCAAGCGAACATCGTTGACGCTTATCTCCATGCCACGCACCGGATGTCCCTGTATTGGTCCACGCGCCGTGCCCGCTAGCACACCGCTCTTCACCGCCTCCTCATACTCAGCATTGAGGGAGTCAGCAGCAGTGTTGAGAACCACCACATTGTCTGCGTTCTCAGCGTACTCCGCCAACCTTCGTATCGATATTGAGACGCCTGCCGCAGTATGTTTCTTGTTCACCTCTCTGGCATACTCCTCGTCGCGAGATTTCTCCACCCCTTCAGCCAATGTCTCGAGGTAGCCGACGCGCATTGGACCCATGCGACACCTCACACCGAACTCCTCTCTGAGTCGCGCATAGCTGATTTCAAGATGTAGTTCACCAAGACCGCTAAGCAGTGTCTGGCCATCGCCACCAACGGCAGCACTCTCAGATGCCTCGCTGACGACGAGCGACGGATCACTGCGCACTAAGCTTCGCAAAGCTTCCAATACGCCAGCCTCATCAGAAAGCGATTCAGGTTCAATAGCGACGCTGAATACTGGTGGCGGTATCGTTATAGACTTCAGCTTGGTGTCTTTGAGATGTACATCGCGTACATCTGTCAATGTATCGCCCGTCTTGGTGTTCTTGCATCCAATCAATACACCAATCTGGCCAGCGTGTAGTGCATCTATCTCGACAGTATCGTCTGCGTTCATCACCAGTAGTCTATTCACGCGCTCTTTTGTCTGATTGACACTGTTCCATAGCGTTTTCTGCTTTGTGAGCGTGCCAGCATACACGCGCACCCATGTCAACCACCCCTTCTTGGCATCGTAGACGACCTTGAACGCCATAGCGAGCGCGCTGACGTTGGGAGTAGTGAGGGATATAGACGCCCCACTCGTAGTAGGCGTGGCTGGCACGTCAGCTGGTGAAGGTAGATAAGTGATGATTGAGTCTAGCACTTTGTCCACAGATACATTCTTCAATGCCGACCCACACAGGACTGGCAAAACAGCCCCTGTTAGCACATTGCGACGGAGCGCAGTGTGGATATCTGTGTCTGTCACCTTGTCGTAATCTTCTACTGCGAGGTATGTATCAAGCAGGTCGCTGTCAACTTCGCACAACGCCTCAATCAAGCATCCACGAGCTTTTTGACGCTCCTGCAGCACCTCTGCAGGCGTATCTGAAGGAGCTTCTCCCAACACATCCACCACATATGCTAGCCCTTCACCACCAGCTTTGAACACAGGGAGCTGCAGCACCAGCGGTCTTTTGTGCATCTTGCGTATGGTGCTTTTGATGGAGTGGCTGAAATTGGCTCCGACTCTGTCCATCTTGTTGACAAAGAGGAGTAGCGGATGGAGATTGTATCTGTAAGGTGTGAGGGGAGTGATCGAAAGTATATAGCATAACAAACACACCTCCTGCATTGATTCCACACACCCATCGTCTGCGCCTCAACGCCTTCCACCGCATCAAGCACAACAATGCCTCCATCGAGCACTCGCACTGCTCGTTCGACCTCGATGGCGAAATCTGCATGTCCAGGCGTATCGATGAGGTTGATGCGATGGTCCTTCCATAGCAACGGTATCGAAGCTGACTGAATTGTGATTCCTCTCTCGCGCTCAGCAGGCAAGAAGTCAGTGATGGTCGTGCCTTCGTCTACATTCCCGCGATGCTTCAAGTACCCTGTAGCGTGCAGTAGGGATTCAGTCAGCGTCGTCTTGCCGCCGTCTATGTGCGCCATTATCCCAATGTTGCGAGTGCGCGCTGTATCTGTCCAAGCGGGTGTGGTTATTGAGCGTGTACCAATAGCATGTAGGACTGGCTTATACGTCCTCGTCGCCCTCGTCGTCGCCGTCGTCGCCCGCCTTATCGCGCGCATCTCTCAATTGCTGTGGTGGAATGGGAGAAAGAAGGATCAAAGAGATGAGGTCATTTCGAGGTGATTTGTTGAGTGATTTTATTTTCTATGTATTTATCATTTCCATTTTTATTTCTACAGCGTACAGTCATACGCTTTAGACGCTGCATCTCTTTCACCGCTACCACCATCTTCTCGCATGGAGGATGAGGGCTATAGCTATAGCACCCAATACAGCATTACGCGCGTAGAGCGCAACCACTATACCTGCGAGAGTGACTGGAAGCGATACAGTATCACTCAGCCATCGTTGCTGTCGCTGCGGAGGAAGCGTGGTCTAGTTATGGCAGATTTAGGTGCTCGAACGGTCGCTGAATCCACCAAACGAGCGTCAGGGAGACATTGGGATGTCGTGCTTAACGGTCACTCACATACCCTCACTATGCACACCGCTAGATGGGCTCATGTCTTCTATTTCGATCTCGGGTCCCGCGGTCGCTGCGCTCTCACTTATAACCCACTCATATGCGACGTCCGGGCGGAGAAGAGCGATGTCCCGATAGCTAAGGTGGATTGCGGCGGTAGTAGGAAGACTGACCACGTTGAGATTTTTGGACTTAGCGGCGAAGAGGAGTGGGTGAATGCTTTGCAATACGCTTCACAAAAGGCTTACTAACTATCGTAGACTTCTCGTGCTCTTTATCATCGTTATCGCAATGAAGGTTAGCCATGACATCAACGCTCGCGTGTAGAAATGGAAGCGTGGTTGACGATAGCTGTAATTGAGAGTGGTTGCTGTCTCTGCTATTCACTCTCAGCTGCACTCTCTCACTCCTTCCTCTCTCACCCCTCTCCACCAAAATCCATCGCGTCTTCTCTCCTTACCAAAATCAAGCGCAGGAGTATACAAAACCCCGCAAGCTTCATGTACACTATAGAATCCCCTTATAATCTTGTTCAAGTAAAATACATTTTCATTTCACGCGTTCTTCTCTCTCACTAAGTCCCTCGCGTCTATCTACCAAACCACAATGGGCGGCAGGACGCGATTCAAGAAACCGACGCGTAAAGGGGGCCCAAAGCAGCCCAATACGAATCAAGTAGTCGATGAGCGACAGCTTCTGGCTGCGAAATTTGAAAAACTCAAAGAATCTGACAATCTCCACGCAACGCTCGGTTTCGCGAGATTTGAGCAAGGGCCAGCGCGTGAGGCGTGGCTGGTGAATATGCATCCAACGCTTATAGAGGATGACGACTACATCGGTGGCAGAGCGGCCGTTGATTTCTACTTTATCGAGGATGACGGTGGAATGTTCAAAACGACGTTGGCGTATGAGCCGTATTTCTATATTTCATGCAAGGTGGGTAGTCAGAATACTGTAAAGTACTCCGCTAACGGCATTGCTCAAGCCCGGTACAGAAGCGGCCGTAGAAGAATGGCTGTTGCGGCGGTACGAGGGTACCATATACAGGATAGAGCGCGTGCACAAAGACGATCTCAAAGCACCGAATCATCTCCTCAGTCTCCCAAAAGTTTACCTCCAGCTCAAATTCAGGAATGTACAGGATTTACTCACAATTCGTAAGGAGGTTCTGCCATTAGCACAGACAAACGCAGAGAGACGCACGGCCGTAGACGCGTACGCTGATGTCGTCGCTACGGCCGATCAAGACATCGCAATTGACGACGACGCCACAGCGAAGAACAAAGACGATCCATCGCAGTCGATCATGGATGCACGCGAATACGACGTACCATACTACCTCCGCGTAGCCACCGATCTGGGTATACGCGTTGGTTTGTGGTACACCGTGTCTGCCAACGAGGGCAAAATCAAATTGGACAAGATTGAGGACCGTGTCAAACGTGCAGAACCTGTCGTCATGGCATACGATATTGAGACATGCAAAGCTCCGCTCAAATTCCCAGATAGCGCCGTTGACCCTATCATGATGATCTCATACATGATAGACGGCCAGGGCTATCTCATCACCAACCGCGAGATCGTATCAGAGGATATAGAGGACTTTGATTACACTCCTAAAGAGGAGTACGAGGGTCCTTTCACTATCTTTAACGAACCAGACGAAGCTGGCGTCCTTAAACGCTTCTTTGAGCATATCAGAGAGGCTAAGCCGACTGTCATGGCGACGTACAACGGTGACTTCTTCGATTTCCCTTACGTCGACGCTCGCGCTACCGCGAACGGAATGAGCCTGTATGCTGAGACGGGTTTCGAGAAGGACAACGAGGAGGAGTACAAGAGCGCGACATGTTCCCACATGGATTGCTTCAGGTGGGTGTAATAGGTCTATCATGCCATCCCTTACGCCCAATTAGATGGGTCAAGCGTGATTCGTATCTGCCGCAGGGTAGTCACGGTCTCAAAGCTGTCACTGTCGCCAAACTGGGCTACAATCCTATCGAGCTCGACCCTGAGCTCATGACACCGTGAGTGTGCGCTACTGTTCTTTCTTGTCACGCTCAATACCACTAGATATGCCATCGAACAGCCGCAAGTTCTCGCTCAGTACTCTGTGTCTGACGCCGTCGCTACCTACTACCTCTACATGAAATATATCCACCCGTGCGTTTTGATGCTCGTACATTGCCCTACTCACTCAAAGCGCAGATTTGTCTTCTCGCTCTGCAACATTATACCTCTCAATCCCGATGACGTCCTGCGCAAGGGTTCCGGTACCCTTTGCGAGACACTCCTGATGGTACGTTGAGCGAGGAAGTCGTGACTACTCTGACGCAATGATAGGTCGAAGCATACAGCGCTGGCGTCATCATGCCGAATAGACACGTCGATCCGCACGGCAACATGTACGATGGTCATCTGCTGTCGTCGGAGACGTATGTCGGTGGACACGTCGAAGCGTTAGAAGCTGGTGTGTTTAGGAACGACATTTCCACTGATTTCAAGATTGTCCCAAAGGCTATACAGCAGGTGGGTTTGCGCTTATGCAGTGTAGTTGTCTAATAGCAAGCCCAAGCTCATTGACGATCTTGACAACGCTCTCAAATTCTCCATCGTTGTCGAGGAGAAGAAGAAGCTGGAGGATGTGGAGAATTACGACGAGGTCAAGAACGAGATTAAGCGTGTGCTGGAGAATCTTCGCGACAATCCTATCAGGCAAGACCCTCCACTGATATACCACCTTGATGTCGCAGCCATGTATCCAAATGTGAGTGGCCCATGGTTCTAAGGTTTGCTAACAGCCGCTCAAGATCATGTTGTCGAACAGACTGCAGCCCGATGCAGTGGTAGATGAGGGGATGTGCGCAGCATGCGACTACAACACGCCGGACAAGCAGTGCGACAGGCGACTGACGTGGGCGTGGCGTGGTGAGTTTTTCCCCGCCAAGCGTGACGAATACAATATGATTCGCCACGCGCTCGAGTCCGAGTCATTCCCCGGTCGGTATCCATCCGCGCCAAAGAGACGCTTCGTGGAGCTGTCGCAGTCGGAGCAGTCAGCACTCATGCAGAAACGTCTCGGTGACTACTCCAGGAAGGTATACCGCAAGACACATGATACCAAGATCATCAACCGCGAGGCTATCATCTGCCAACGCGAGAATCCATTCTACATTGACACAGTCAGGGCATTCCGTGATAGAAGATATGAGTATAAGGGCTTCCACAAGCAATGGAAAGGGAAGCTAGACACTGCTAACGCAGACGGTAGTCTGTCTGCATCAGTGGAGGCGAAGAAGATGATCATTCTATACGACTCCCTCCAGCTTGCCCACAAGTGTATTCTCAACTCCTTCTACGGTTATGTCATGCGCAAGGGTGCGAGATGGTACTCGATGGAGATGGCTGGTATCACATGCTTGACTGGCGCTACCATCATCCAAATGGCACGTCAACTGGTAGAGCAGATTGGTAGACCTCTCGAGTTGGATACGGATGGTATCTGGTGTATGCTGCCAGGCTGCTTCCCTGAGAATTTCAAATTCAAGCTCAAAAATGGCAAGACCATGGGCTTCTCATACCCTTGCGTCATGCTGAACCACCTCGTGCACGACAAGTTCACCAACGACCAGTACCACACTCTAACAGACAAGGAGAAGGGAGAGTATGAGGTGCATTCTGAGAACAGTATCTTCTTCGAGTTGGATGGTCCATACCGTGCCATGATTCTGCCTGCATCCAAAGAAGAAGACAAGCTGCTCAAGAAGCGTTATGCTGTATTTGAGGAGGATGGCTCGCTTGCTGAGCTCAAGGGATTCGAGGTCAAGCGTAGAGGTGAATTGCAACTCATCAAGTTCTTCCAAAGCGAGATCTTCAGCAAGTTCTTACTCGGCTCTACTACCAAAGAATGCTACGACGCTGTTGCCAAGGTTGCTGATCAGTGGCTGGATATTCTATTCGGCAAAGGTGCAACCTTGTCCGACGAGGAATTGGTTGAACTCATTTCTGAGAATCGTTCGATGAGCAAGACGCTGGCTGAGTACGAAGGACAGAAATCAACGTCTATCTCTACTGCACGTAGATTGGCTGAGTTCTTGGGTGAGCAGATGGTCAAAGACAAGGGTCTCAGCTGTAGATACATCATTTCTGCAAAACCTTTCGGTGCACCTGTCACTGAAAGAGCTGTACCAGTCACCATCTTCACTGCCGAGCAGACCATCAAGTCGCACTACTTGCGCAAGTGGCTCAAAGACAACAGCTTGACAGATTTCGATATCAGGAGTATCCTCGATTGGGACTATTACATCGAGAGATTCGGCTCTGTGGTGCAGAAGATCATTACAATTCCAGCAGCGCTGCAAAAGATTCCTAATCCAGTACCACGCATTGCTCATCCAGACTGGTTGTACAAGAGGATAGCTAACTCGGACGACAAATTCAGACAGCACAAGCTGACTGACATGTTTGAGAAGCAGAGAGAGATCAATCAAGACATGGAGGATTTGGGCGTTGGCCCATCCGTCGACGGCAAGCCAAAGCAGGCAGTCGTGCGCAAGAAGAATCGCCAACAGCTCGAAGATGAAGAGTTTGAGAGAGTCATGTCGATACCGATCCCAGACGCAGACGAGGATTACAGCGCGTTTATAAAGGTCATGCGCAAGCGCTGGAAGTTGCAGAGAGCGTACAAGAGAAAGCATGGCTCGAAAGCGTCGAGAACACAAGCTGGTGTCTCGCGTCAGACTGCGTTGGGTATGTTCCAGGATCAATCTCTTGGATTCAGTGGTAGTGCATGGGACATTGTTCAGATTTATCCGTCTGTCAGGCCCGGTGAGTTCAGACTGTGGCTCAGTCTCGGTGGTGCTTTCCAGCAAGTGAGGCTGAGGATACCGAGGGAGTTCTACCTCAATCTCAAGGATGCCCCTGGCGACGGCGACTTTGCGGAGGAGTATCTAGTCGAAAAGGTGGTGAGAAGCTTGCCTCGTGATCAGCCAAGTCTCCATCTCTTCAAGTTGACTGTCCCTGAACGACTCTACATTGACAATGAATCGCATTTCAAGAACTTGACGAGCAATATCAACGTAGACAGCGTCTACGAGATGCAGGTGGGTTTGAGGATTTGTAGCTTCTTCAACTGACGCAAGCCCAAGGTACCACTCATTGACCGTGCGCTCATCAAGTTGGGATCAAAGTGTGCTCTGTCAACAGCTTCAGCTGGTGGACTGAGCAAAGGCCTGGATCGTGGATTCGATTTGGTAGAGCTCTCGAGCGCAGCGCAGTCAGCGGCGTCTCGGAACTATCTCCAGAACTTCAAACAGGCTCGCTACATCTACGTCTTCCATGCACATGTCGATCGTCGCCACATCTTCAGTGTCTTTACACTAGACGGCGAGTGCAAGATCTTCATCGTCGACTCGTCGAGTCGGACACGGCCACAGCTGCCAAATCTCGAAAAGGTGTATGGACAGAGCTACGAAAGCTACATGGATCGCAAAACGGACGAAGTCGAAGAAGCGTTCGACTACAGCGCTGAGATGTCCTTCGACGTTACTTTCCATGGCAGTGAGCAGTCTGCGGTGAAGAATATGTTCAGACACCTCAGCTCCCTTGGTGGTCAAAGACAAGGACCTACGATGCTGATACTGAACTCGCCACAGTCGCAATCCTACTTCTCACAATTCGGCGATGGGCTGAATAACTACCCTGTCATTGCAGTGCCAACATCTCGCAAAGACCTCAGCGTCGATGAGAGTCTGATGTGGCTGCCGAAGATCTCCAAGAGAATGATCGGTATGTACTTCCGCATGTCAGCTTGGGTACATGAAAGAGTAGGCTTGGCGAAGCATTATGATGTTCCTGTTGGAAACGTAGAGAGAGACGCTCCTATCCAGCTGGCTGATATCTCTTTCGCGCGCAGGCTGATCAAGAGCGATATTCTGCTTTGGTGGTCTCACTCTTCGAAACCTGATCTGGGTGGACGCGAGCAAGACGTGCCGCCACAGCAATTCGCCGACGAGGGCAGCGGACCGGTGGAGTTTTCGAACCCTGGTACATACTCGAATGTCGTTCTGGAGGTGGAGTTGCGAGATCTCGCAGTCAACTCGATCCTCCAGTCATCTCTGGTGAACGAAATGGAAGGTGCAGGCTCTGCGGCTACGGTGTTCGACAGCACGACGCATACCATAGATGAGTACTCGCGAGGACAGGCTAAGGCGTCAGTAACGCTCGGAGAGGCGGTTGTGTCATCTCAGGTGTTCTCAATCCTCAAGTCCATGGTCAAGAGCTGGTATCTCGATAAGGCGAGGTCCGTTGATGGACAGAGTGCTTTCGGGCATCTCTTGGTCGATCACTTGTTCAGATGGATTTCGTCGCCAGTCTCGCGCCTCTTCGATCCTGGTGTCCACCGTTTCCTTAGAGGGTTGATGAAGAAGGTCTTCTTGCAGCTGTTGGCCGAAATCAAGAGACTCGGTTCGGGTGTGGTGTATGCAGACTTCGGTAGACTGTTCATCCTGACGTCTAAACCGACCGCTGGCTCAGCTGCCGCGTACGCGCAGTACATCCTGTCCGCCACTACATCTGCCGAACTCTTCAAACACGTCACGCTCACAACAGTAAACTTCTGGGACTACCTGGTGTGGATGGACTTGTCCAACTTCGGTGGTGTCATCAACCACACACCCAACTCGTCAACACCGCCAGAAGAGTTCCACGTCGACATGAAGTGGAACATTCCTCAGTATCTGCCGCCAGCATTGCAGAACAACTTCGACATAGTCATAGCCGAGTACATCTATGCTATGTACTCTGAGAAACGCAAGCTTGGTCTACAATACAGAAAGCCGTTGCGTGCTATCGCTAACGAGGGTGGTGAAGCTGCTGTTGATGAGTACAAGAAGCAGGAGATCGACTTTGAACGCAGCTTGATAACCCGCATTATCACGAGACGATTGCTCAAGATTGTCAATGAAATGGCTCGCAAGCAGTCAGAAGCAGCGACGGAGCTGGCTAGCGGTGTGGAAGATAACGAGGAAGCAAACATGTTCGTTTTCCCTCTTCTGCCTGGTTCAAGGACCAGCATGAAGAATCCAACGCTGGAGTTCGTCAAGAGCGTCTGTGCGGTGTTGGGATTGTCGAGGGATGTCGCGATTGAAGTGACTGTGCTAAAGCGCAATCTGCTCGATGTGCTGAAAGTGCGAGAGTTGTGGGTGTCTAGTCCTATTCGATAGCTTCCTTGCTGACGCCTAAAAAGCTCTGAAGACGCACAGTTCAAACCGCCTTGCGAAAGCTTCAAGGTTGCAGGCGTGGTGTGCAAGGCTTGCACATTCGTACAGGATCTTGATCTCGTGCGCGACGTAGAGCTGCTCGAGGAGGATTGGCCATGTGCGTCGTGCGGTCGCTCGCAGGACAAGATGGAAGTCGAGCTGTCACTGCTCGGTATAGTTGACAAACTTGTCGCTGGTTTTGCGGTGCAAGATCTCAAGTGCGCCAAGTGTGGATCGATAAGTGGGTTTCGAGTTCGCTATGAGACAATCTGACAAGAAGCCCAAGGATCTAGCGACCTAGCTCCACACTGCCACTGCTCGGGAGCATGGAAGTTGACGACGCCGCGCGAGACATTCAAACGGCGTCTTGAGGTCATCAACTCGGTGGCACGCTACCACGAGCTCAAGATGCTGGAGGAGTACACGGAGAGCATAATGTGATGGATGACACGACGTGACGACTGATGAGTGTTGTAACATACAGATACAAAGTATCCTATTTATTTAGACTACATGGGTTTACAATGACATGTTCTCGGTCTTGAGGATATCCGTGACCAGATCCTTGACGAGTTGGTGGTAATTGCTGTTTGAGGAGCTTGCGAACATTCCGACGTGCGCGCCAATCTCATCCTTGGGTAGTGAGTTGGATGCTCGGATGAATGTGTCTGAATCAGCCGGTATGAGACAGAAAGTTCTGTCGTTGAGATGAGGGAGGTGGGTATAATAGTTTCTGAAGAGCACAGGTGCTTTCTCTACGCTATCCAGACGTTCTTTGAGCGTGCGTGTGTTCCATAGATTGGACAGAAAGAGCAAGTGGTCGGTTGTGAGCCCGACAGCCGCTCTGTAAGCTTCGAGGAGCTTGTCTCTGCCAAAATAAGCACCAGCACCTACTGCAGATACAGCCGCTATAGCCGCACCTGCTGGTTTGAGGTAGCTTGTGGTGGCCTGTTGTTGTTCCTGTTCCTGTTTCTCCTTCTCCTTCTCCTTCCCTCTCTGCTGCTCACTTTTGCCGGGCCTGGTGCTTCCCCACATGGCGCCGACGAAGGGCATGAGCACCGTAGCGCCGCTGGCGACGTCCTTGATCTTGTTGAACTTGTCGTAGTAGTCGCTCAGTTTGGTTCCCGTGTTCGCGAATACGTTGGGGTGGAGACCGATCATTGGGCTGTCCTGGTTGAGTATGGCTGTGATATTGAGCGTGTTCCCGTTGCTGACATCCTTGAGATACACGTCGCAGGCGAGAAGACCGCCCATAGAGTGAGCGACGAGGATGAAAGAGGTGAAATGATGCTGATCCCGTTGCTCCGTCATCCATGCGTGTAGATTATTCACAGCGTCTTCCTGTCCTCGCTGCTTCAGCTATTGTCACTCCTATTATACCATACGCACGAGTTTGCCGGACGTCTTCCACGCTGGGTAGACCACTGAGGTGTACTGCCTGGCGCTGTCCTGTAGCGCGGCTGTGAGGCGTCAACGAGCTCCACTAGCCGTAGCGCACTGACACTCCAAATCTCCGGGCAGCGTACCGAACGTATCGACGCCACCTTTGAAGCTGGAGTGAGGTTATTGGGCGGCAGTATGGAACCGATTTGGCCACCCACCCATGCACAAATACAATTGCAGCCTTATCTGTCGCCATGACGACACGAAACGAGGAGCAAAATAACATTCAAAGAAGCTTTATGACAAAATCCGGTTTATACTTGAATTCGCTAAAGTAGATACATAACATAACTCAAAACAACTCCTCTAATCCGCAACTCCGCAGAGTCTTTTTTCGTTAAATTTTCACATTCACTCTCACTTATGTTGTTGCTGGCCTTCAGCCATGAACGCAGTCAAGAAATCCCTTCTCACTGTATCGAGCCTGCTCTTATCGACGACGGGAACTTGCTGCGTATCGCGATGGATAGAGAACATGTTGCTCATCTCTTCGTCGAGGGTATCATCGATGCGGCCTTTAACGAGATTCCCGAGGACAGTGTACATTTTGTACGCGTGACCACTTCCACCTGTCGCGAAGAGCAAAGATTTGTTAGAATGTGGGTGATAGTCGATAATGTAGTCTCCATTCTGTGCATCGCAGTACCAGCACATCCTCGTCTTCCACTCAAGCGACTCGTCAGCCGCTATCTCCGGATACACCTGTTTCAGACCCTGTCTGAGTTCCTCATACATGACGCTCGGGATTTTGGATATCGAGAGTTGAGGATCGCTGTCATCTTTGCCTAGCTGCTCGCGACGTGTATCTATAGATACTGGCGCGTTCCTCTCTCTGCTGATATATCCAGCATGATGTTTAGACACCTTGAAATAGCGCGTCGAGGTGGGCGGGAACATGTAGATACCAGTATTGAGATTGATAACAATCGGTGAATTTTTGTAACGCTCGTACTGTTCCTCAGTCAGTTTGATCATAGCGACAGACTGCGCGGACGCGAGGAGCATCTTATTGAGGCTGTCGTCGAGCAGCGTAGACCAAGCGCCTGAAGCGATGATAGTGAGGTGGGCACGTAGAGTGGTATCGTCTGTACTCTCCACGCCTACTACTCTATCATGCTTATCATTCCAAAGCACCTTCTTTACGCTGAAAGAAGGTATGAGCGTAGCGCCCAGTTCCTTGCACTTATCAGCAAGGACAGCGGTAGCTCTGCCAGATTCGATCCATCCGCTGGCTCTGTTCACATACGCTGTATGCGATAGCTTGTTCAGTGGTACATTTGGCAGCACCTTCTTTACGCTGTCGTCATCGAGCATGTTTACCTGCGACGGATACATCCGCTTCACGTTCTCGTACGACGCTTGCGCATACTCACTCTCACCCAGTACGAGCATACCGCATTGATGGAAGAACTTGTCCTGTGCCCAATTCTGCTCTAGATCGGCTATCGACTCGGCAGCCAGTTTCGAGTATACGGGCGAGCTGTAGTCAGCGCGGACAATCTTTGAAATATCCTGCGATTAGAGCGTTGGAATTTTCTACACTGGCGTTGATATGTACACTAACCGTTGAACTGCCGCTCTCTGATGGGATTTGATCCGATTGCTCGACGACGGTGACTTGGTAGCCGTCGCGAAGGAGTGCGTATGCGGTGCTCAGTCCGAACACACCAGCGCCGACGATGATGACTGATTTGTTATCGCTATTGGAAGAAGACATGGTGGTTTAAGTGCAAGAGAGAAGACAGTGCGGGGCACTTTAAGCAATATTAAGCAAATCCAAGCAAATATAAAGATATGCATTCAAATACATTAGTTCTAATTCATTCAGCGTGTCTTGATGATACCAGCGTTGATCAACTTCATCACCTTCTCTTGAATAGCAGGCGACGATCTCATGTGATGTTGGAGGACAGCTGGGTCGGTTTGAGATTGTTGCAGGATACTCTGCATGACAGGATCGCCCATGATTGCAGCGACTTCTGGGTCTCTCATAGCGCGTTCAAGAGTCTGTTCATCAGATTCCTCGCTACGTTGATTATACAGAGCTTGTTGAATCTTGCCATTCCACTCTCTGATCTCCTTTCCATTCGCGCCTTCCTTGTCGTTCGCAGTAGCCTTGTCCAATGCAGCTGCAGCTTGCGTGTAGTCGCGCATACCGAACAACACCATAGCTTTGCGGATGTAAGCTCTGACAAAGGCAGGGTCAATCTCGATAGCCTTGTTGGCATCTTTGAGCGCCTCAGGCAGGGCTGCGAGCTTGTTGTACGCCGTTGCTCTGTTGGTGTATGCGCGAGCGTTGTCAGGCAGTCTCTTGATAGCCTCCGAGTAGAGCTTCACAGATTCTGCGAATTCACCGCGCTGTGAAGTAGGTCAGCAAGACATCTTACACATAAAACATCCCAACACACCTTGAATGCTGCATTTCCTTCTTCGCGTGACTTCTCTGACAGTTCAGGGTTGATGTACGCCTGCACCTCTGCATCCTTCTTCTCCTTCTCAGTCGCTCTCAGCTTGTTGAGGATATCAGCCGAGCGGTGCTCAGTCAGCGACTTGTTGAAGTAGTTGACAGCTTGATCGAGGTCCTTCTTCTTGTAGTAGACGCTACCAATACGTCCAAGTGCCTTAGCGACGAGTTTGTAGTCTGCGCGCTGTGCTCTGCCTTCTTCGACAGCCTTCTCGCACACCTCAAGACATTTATCGAGGTCTCCCTTCTCGAAGTGCACAGCTGAGAGGTTAGTGAGGTATGAGATATCAGTGTTGTCGAGTTCCCAAGCCTTCTCGTATGCTTGAATAGCCTCGTCGAACTTGCGAGCCTTGTAGAGCTCGTTTCCTTGCTGCTTGGCCTTAACGGCCTCCTTCTTCTCGTCTGAGGTGGAGGACTCAGCCTCCTCCATCTTGGCTTCAGGAGCTGGTGATTGCTTTGGTTGTGATGGTGTTGGTTGTGGTGCTGGCTGTGCTGGTGCTGGTGCTGGTGTTGGTGCACTGTCCGCCTTCTTGAGGTTCTCTGGAAGCTCCTCGCTGCCTTCTGGACGTTCAAACGCCTGTAAGTCGACGCCCATCAAAGCGCCCATGACTTGTATCATGCGCGTATCCTGGAAGAGGTCAGGCGATGGCTGACCGCCCGATTGCAACTCCTTGAGCTTGCCAATGAAGGCTGGATCAGCGAGCATTGGAGCTACTTTTGGATTCTGTGCGAGTTTTGCAATGAGATTTGGGTCCTTGAACATTTCCGTGATTCTTCCAGGACCGTCTTCGTCAGATTGAGCAGCGCTCTTCACGTCAGCGAGACCCTTCTGGAGACCAGAATCTGTAGGTGCAAACTTCAAGCCCTGCTCGTACGCTTCCACGGAATCCATGTACTTGTGTAATCCATGAAGAGCGGCACCTTTTCTAGCGTAGCCTTTAGCCCATTGAGAGTTCTTTGTGATCGTCGTATTGGCATCGTCGAGCGCCTTCTCCCATTCCTTTAAACCGGCATATGACGCAGATCTGTTCGAGTAGAGGACGTGGTTATCGCCGTCGACGTTGATGGCTTGGGTGAATAATTCTACTGCCTTGTTGTAGTCCTTGCTGCTGAAGGCAGCGTTGCCTTGCGCTTTGAGTTGGTCGGAAGACATGGTGGATGCGGTACAAGATGCAGAAGCGAGGATCAAGAAGGTGATGCGGTGGAATGTTCTAGAGGGTGTTTAAAGAGTGTATAGAATGGGCTATGAGATGGTGTAAACAACTTTGAAATCACTTGAGAAGCTTCTCGAAGCAAGCACGCTTGATAGGAGTGGTGAGCTGCGTAAGCGGCTATGAAGACATTAAAGTGGCATATAATACTCATTGGTGTATCTGTGTACCAATACTGCTCATTTCGTAGTATAAATGGGTACGTGAAAATTCTCCTTCCAAAACAAAGGAAGACGTGGATGTTTGAAGCATAAAATGGGTTAGTATGTGTCCTCACTAAGCAAAAATATCACCCGTCACAACTTTATACGCGATTCCTGCATAAAGTAGCTCACATGCGCTAAACATTTCATAACTTCAATCAACGGGGACGTATAAAGCGAGAGTGGAGTAAGGCAGTGAACGATGAATTCTTACGACTAACAAACAAAAATGAGAAACGATCTCGTTGTTCCATATCTCATTACCCGCTTCTGCCTAATCAACAGCGGCTGCGAACAAGACAAGGCAAGGATCTTCTACAACCCAGCTTTCCAGCCAACACTGAAGAGGGCTTATGTGCACACGTACACGAACAAGGTAGCAAAGAGGGGGAGGTATGATAGTGAAGAGGAGTCTTCGTCGTCGTCCTCCTCTTCTTGCTCACTCCCAGACAAACACAAAGACAATGCTGAATCACTCCCCGTTTCAAGCAAGCAGAGGCAATGCTACAATTGCAAAGTGACAGAATCACCATGTGAGTAACTCCTTTGCTACTCACTCACTCACTCACTAACCTCACACTCCTCAGACTGGCGCAAGTCGACGCTCAATCCGCACTTGGAATGCTGCAATGCGTGTGGCTTGTATGAGGTGGGTAAACAGGTATACACTATCCAATTCTATAGCGCGATACTAATACAAAAATACAGAGACACGCTGGTGTCGTTCGTCCGGTGGTGCGATGCGGCGATAAGGTGTTTGTAGTGCGCAAGACTTTTACGAGGAGGAAAAGAGGGGGAGAGCGAGAGCGTTCAGTAAAGTGAAAAGGTGCCCATTCACTTCTATAATGTCACTTTCTTGTTGCTGCCAAAGTAATGATTGTAAACGAGCCATCCATTCCCAAACCAGAGAAAAACGGCAGCGACGAGTGCGACAATACCTGCCTTATAGGAGTGTGGACCGATGGGTAGATCCTGGTTATCTCTGCGTGCACAGTCAGACCATATAAAAGGCGCGGAAGTACATCCTCCTACGCGATTAAACTACAGATGCCAATAAGTGTGAGGAGACAGGAGAAGATGGCTAGTGTGACGTGAAGCGGATGTATTTTCTTGTGCGCCGCTTCGTACACCCCTTGCGCCTTCTTTTGAGCGCTCTGCAACGTCATTGCGGGGAGTAGAGAGAGGCAGGGAGTGGTTAGGAGGGTTATAGAGGGTTTTCGAGGGTGTAGAATATGCTGAATACCCTCTTGCAACGCTTCTACACACTCATCTACAGCTTCTCGCTGCCGGAGCAGCCGAAGTGACAGCTTGTCAGCGCAACTGCTTTGGTGGAGGTGGCACCAGTGACAGGAGTAGCCTCTGTATGGCGTCTATTAGCTACTGCAAGATATCTCGTTCGAATTGACCCAGAGTTGATCGCTTCGGGGGCTGTTGTATCATCACATACCTGTATACGCTAGCGATAGAGCTCATCGGAAGCATTAATGAGGATTGTGAGGTAGCTGTGCCGTGTGCGGTGTGACAGGTGCCATGACTTGCCGACTCACAATTCTAGAGTCATCTGAGCGTCGCGTGTGCATAATCGTGCAGATCTCAGTGGGGTTGGGGAGTGGGAGTGGGAAGAGAGTAGAGATATGGGCTGTGTAGGGCTATATACGCGTATCGCAAGCCATCTTTCGCCGTGGTTATACCTTCCACGGAGCCATTACAATGCATAAATTGAGGAAGCGCCGGGTGAGATGAGAATGAAGGGAAGAGCGCGAAATGAAGAGAGATGGAAGCTGTAAGAGCAGCTATACGCGCCGGTTACTAGCTTACAGGATCTCCACTCGCTTATTACCGTGTGCAGTAACCAGGTACGAATAAGAATTCGTAAGCGTGAGGAGTGATTGTGAGGCGAGGATCGGGGAAGGAGTACGCCTCATTGAACGCACAATCTGAATCAATTAAATATGGTCATGTCCCCTGAATAGCATTTCTGCCCTTGTAACTGATGAATGGCCCATTTCAATTCTCGGCTCAGCGAGGACGTTGTACCGTCTCCACCAACACCGTAAACCGTAGAATAAAATGAAATTCACAGTCGCAGCACTCTCAGCCGTCGTCGCAGCCGTCGTTGCTGGCCCAGTCGTGCGTTCATTCCATTAGCCAGTACTACAGCTTATAGCTCACACCGTTCGTCACAGGCTAGAGAGGTTGGAGAAGCTGCAGAATCATTTGTATAGTCCCACTCACACAACCCCAGAACTCCCAAGAGAGCTACACCAACCTCCGTCCAAACCAGACGTGGAAGCGCGGCGACGTGGACACGGAGAGTGAGGAATTCGTTGACATTTTCCACGTCCTCTAATTATGCCACTCAAAGGCTACATGAACCTCCGTCCTAACCAGGTCTGGAAGCGCGATGGCGCTGATGAGGAAGGTGAGGAATGTTGGTGGCACATGTGTACACAAGTCTCACCCGCGCCACAAAGGACTCGTCAACATTCCTCCAAACCAGGTCTACAAGAGAGTCGACGAGGAGAGTGCGTTTGAGTCTCTTCTTCTTCTCCCTTCTCTGACGTTACCGCGAAGGCTACGTCTCCCCACCACCAAATCAGCTCTGGAAGCGCGGTGACGTGGGTAGTGAGCACATGTCATTGACACTCTTCTTACCCGTCGCTAGAACTCGGAGGAGAGCTACATGAACCTTCGTCCAAACCAGGTCTGGAAGCGTGACGTGGGTATCTTATCAAGGTTGTAGCAGGACATGGCTTACACCACCCAGAACGGTGAAGAGAGCTACACCGGTCCAGGTCCAAACCAAACCTGGAAGCGTGACGTGAGTTGGGAGTGTTGCAGTAGAGACACCAGCTAATGCACACACGAAGAACGGCGAAGAGAGCTACGTTTCACCACCACCAAACCAACTTTGGAAGCGTGGAGTGAGTCGTAGTGTTATGATAGATACAAGTGACTAACAGCGCTTCACAGAACTCTGAGGAGAGCTACACCAACCCACCACCAAACCAAACTTGGTAAGCGTGCCAACAAGGAGGGTGAGTGGGAGTATTTGGTGGTGTTTAGCAGGTACTTTAACACATGTTTACAGCCTACTAGAAACCTAGTCTAACGTGGACATTTATTACATTTGATATACTTTCATTTCAATTACCATTTACTTGATCTATTCACATATTGATAACGAACGAATTGATAATTTCCATTTCTATTCACATATTGATAATTTTCAGCAAGCTATGTATTGTGCCTTGACTACATACAAAAGACATTGAACACAATTTAAATGTAAGTGTCATAAGCAATTGGAGCGATGGTCTCTGGAGTCGTCTTTGATTTGAGCATTTGACCTTCACGTGGTTGCTTTGGTTGACGCTTGAGGTTAACACGCTCGCCCTTTTGCTTAGCCTCTGAGAGGGCTTGTCTGTTGGACTTGACGCGTCTCAAGAACTCCTCACGACACTTTGAGTGCTTGACGTGCTCGATACGGATGTTGACACGCTTCTCGATGTAGCGAGAGCGGACAATCTTGTAGACGATGACACCGACAGCGCGTGGAGCGACGTTGAAGACAATACCGGTGCGACTAAGAGGGGTTGTAAGTAAAAGATAGAGAGAAAGAGAGGGAGAAAACGTTGCGTTTGCGTTTGCGTTTGGGGTAAGTAAGAGAGAAGACGTAGAAAAGTGGGAAAAGAAGGAAAAGAAAGAGTAGAAAACGCAACGCTGATCCCTCAATAGACAGACTCACCCGTGGTAGAACTTGTGTGGCATACCGCGTTGTTCACCTGGGTTGGCCTTGATGTCCACAATGTCACCGACCTTGTATGGAGTGAGGTAGGTCTCAAGGTGAATTGGACCGTGCTCTGTGATGCTGGTGAGGGGGTATTCTATCGCCTACAGACTCATTCTCACCCTTGAAGTTACGGGAGAACACTGTACGATATGAGCCACGGCGATAAAAAGCTGCAACGATACTCACAGTGACGGGTACGAGCGCGGAGACCGAATGAGTGAGGCATCCTAAACGTATAAATAAGAAATCCCCATTTAAATTTATTTCTGCTCACTTGACTTGCTTGAACGGACGCTGGAGAGAAGCGCTGAGGCAAGTTTGCTGGAAGCGATTCTGATGAAAATCTGATTTTGAGACGCAGAGGAATATTTACAAGATAAATGATAAAATACAAAAGAATTGACTATATTTCCTTTTTTAAATTTCAATTTGCGTTAAATTTGTGTGGATCCATTTAGACTGCTCTAAGGGCAGGCAGTAGAGAGGGTGCAGAGAGCAAGGAAAGTATTCTTATCTTATTCTACACACTTCATTTGCTACCTCCCTTGCTTTCCTCCCCTTCAACCGCCTCTTGCTGCACATATCCTTGAGCCAGCGCATATCTGAAGCTATTGATGAGCGCAGTGAGGTTCGTGAATGCCTCAGCGTATCCCTCCTCAATCTCCAAGCCATCTCCGGTGTGTTTGGCATGTTTCTCAACCAATTCCTTGAGTTGCTGCACTGCTTGTATCGGATCCGTGGTGTATTGATTCTCAGTCAACCACTTCCTCACCGTATTGATATCCCCAGGCGTTGGTGCACTGATTTCCTCCCTTTGCGATGGTTGCTGCGACGTCGACATTGCGGATTGTGTTTAACAAGCGAGGTAATGAATTATGAGGTGGTTGAGGGGTGTAAATGTGGTGTTAGAGTTGATTTAGAAGGCTAGATACGTTTATTGCTCATCTCTCTCCTGTTAAAGTGCTGCTGCTAGAGAAGATTTTCACTTGGCCGATATACAGTGAGCAGTAAAGCAAAAACCCCGCAGTACTAGTCAAACACCTCTAAAACCATTACGCACCACTCAAATTACCACACTTTCTTTCATAATTCCACACCGTCATCAGTAATCCTTATCAACGCAGCCAAAGTGAGCGCGATAGAGAGAGTAACAGCACTCAACTAATCCAAAGATCCCCAGCAATGTCACAAGCTAAATCACCATCCACTAATCCACCCTCAAGTGCCCCACAAACACCCGACGATCTGCTCAACGGGTTCAAGAAGCAAGCGCGGGAGGTGAAGGAGGAGAAGGCGAGGCAGGCAGCTGAGAAAGAGAAGCGTGACAAGGAAGCTGCAGAGCGTAAAGCCAAGAAGGAGTTGGCAGAGCCAGCGCCGTTCGTCGCGTACTTCCACAAAGGTGGAGGATGTAGCGGTGGTAGAGGATGCTCGTATACGACGTTTCCATGCTGAGAAAGGACTTCTGAAGTAGTCCGTGTATTCTAATCAAACCAAGCAAGTGCAAATGTAAAGACAAGAACAAGGTATGCATATCGATATTCACGATGATATTCTTTCTCTTATCATTACTCTTCTACTCTCTCTACTTCTCTCTCTCTTTCCTAACTTCCCTCTCTCTCTCTCTTTCTTCCTCTCTCTACGTCACCACACTGTGCGCTTCCCCTTACAACACACGCAGCGCGCAGTACACACATCACATGCAATTATGAATATGTGATAAACGCACACTCTAAGCGACGTCTACTTACCACTCTACGCGACGCTCGCATGTGGTCTGTGCGTTGCGTTGGACGGTCGTGCGCCGTGCGCCGTTCGTGCGCCATATCAGAAATACGCCTCAAATTCCTCCGAAATCTTCTTCTCAACACAAATCTCAAACCACAAAGCACAAAAAAAGATAATGACAGAGAAAGCACAAGAATTGCAAGGCAGCGACATCGGTAGTGAGATCTCAGATGATTTCAGCTTCGATGGTGATCTCAAATTGCTCAGTTCACTCAGCGCAGAAGAACTCAATTCATACCATCTCATAGTAGCGCACATTGAAGAAGATGACAAGGTGGTTGTAGCAGACACTATCAACAAGGATGATAAACTGGTTTATACCGTTAATGACCACAAGAAAGCGGTATCTTTTGATGACTTTGTCACCAATTTCCGCGCCCAACTCTCTGAAAGCGCTCGCAAGGAGCATGACTCCCTTGTGGCTATGTATGGCGATAGAGACAGCGAGGACGAGAAAGCTTACGTCGCGTACAATGAGAAATTGATAGCTGTTACTGATGTCCTGGCCATGGAACTTGAAGGTAGTGAGGGATTACAAAAGGTTTGCGATGAGCAGGAAGATAAGGACGCTTCTGCTATCGAAGCTCTCGCTAAGAGGGTCGTGGATCATTACAAAGACAAGACAAATGGCAAGAAATTGGCTGTCGTCATGTCAGATCCAATTTCGACACTCAACGTATACCCAGACGAGTATGAGGTGTTACCATACGCGCTCAGAGACGCTCTCCTCGACGCTGAAGCGGAGGTGGTGATGCTGGATGAGGAAGACGCTGAGGAGGAGCAAGAAGAGAAGAAAGAGGAGGGTAGCGCAGAAGACAAGAAGCACTTCAAGGAACTTCAAGAGGCTTTAGCTACCCAGCTCGAGAGTCTTGTCGTTGAGTAGATAAAGTGATTTCATTTATACACTTCTTTGTTCCTTAACCATCATATGCCGAAAGTGATCCAGTCAGTGATTTGTAGAGAGCAGAGAGTGAAGCTTATCCCAGTCACACAGACTAGACAGGGAAATTGTGCAGCAGTACATTGATAAAGGTGAATTGCGGTCGAATGAGTTAGTGGAGGTGGTTTCAATAGCAGCAAAGATACTCACGCCTATACCAGTCTAGATCTTCTCAATGAATCACTCCAAACCACGCTAAGATACGTCGGTTTCGGCGCCGTTGCTGGCGCTGGGTCGCTCTTCTACCTCGCTCGGCGATATCAGCGCAGGTGGGCGTTACCAGCGTTTGCTGGCGGTGTCAGTGGTACGTTCTTAGGCCAGTACGCCGGCGCCATGAGCTTCGCGAGCCATTTCAAGCAAGAAGGGAGGGATCCACGCCAGGTTTTGGGTACGTTGGCGAGAATCAGCAGGGAGAGTGACGTGAAGCGAGCTGAGAGGGCTGCGGGTAGTGGAGAAAGTGCTCGAGGTGCCACGGGTGCCACAGGTCCTACAAATGGGTCCTCGCTGCCACCAAGAAATGACGTAATTGCAAAGACTGGGAATTCGCGCTGGGACGAGCTAAGAAGGGGAGGTGTAGCTGGAAATAGTGATAAAACTACCTCTAGCACCCCTCCAAGCGCCTCTTACACCCCACCACCAGCCACTGATCCTTCTGCGTCCAGCTTCCCGCGTTCAAGCGAAGATTTCGACTTTGTGAGCGATAGAGACGTCACAGCGAACCGTAGCAGCGCTGAGAAAGATCTGTGAGGTTATTTGTATGAATAATGGATTGAAATTTGCTTCGATTATCTCTTGTTTCGTCACTATCATGTCCGAGTCCACACGGCGCGCCAAAGTTCCGTTGCCGGGAATAGCGAAGACGGCGTACGATCTACGCAATCCGAAGCCACAGAAGGATGAGCTGAGGATGCCGCATCTCCCGCAAATACCACAGCTGCAGCGAGATGCGTTCATGGGGAGAGGAACACCGCCGCGTGGACCACCGAAGCAATCGCTGCCAGTGAGGACATCTAAACTCACTCAGAAACACGTTCTGTTACCCGTTGAAATCCAAACCCGTCCACTCCCAAACGACGCTCACAAACGCCCGCCAACGGCCGCTGAGCAGCAGCAGCAGGAGGAGATTGAGGCGCGGTTTAGAATGGCGGAGAGAATGGGCAAGGAGGAGAGAGAGTCTGAGGGTTACAATCGTCTTACCGCGTACGCTGTCGGTGAACGCTATAACATGAAAATGCTGGCTGCGTTTACTAAGAGAGAGCATAACACGTGGGCAAGACAATACGATGAGGCTGTGTATACTGTTTATCACCTCCCTCTGTTACCTGGGTACAGCGCTACAACGTCTATCAGATCCAGCGCTCCTCTTATGAGCCCTGGAGGTGGTTCCATCATCGATCAGTACGAGGAAGCTGACGAACTTCCTCAACACGCTGACATCGACCACCACCACCAACATGACCACGAGTATGATGACATGAGCCACAGCCCTCCCCGTATCGATAACGACGGTTTCATCAAGGAGGGCGTCGGTGCGAGCGATGTCGATCAGCATCAGCATGAACAGCTGGACCAACACGTAGATCACTCATCGCACCCTTCCACCGTCTCGTCACCCTCCCCTGACGACGTCGCCGTGCATGCAGACATGAAGAACAAGCCATCGCACAAGAGCAAGCGTAGATGGAAACGGGAATTGGAGAGCGTGAATGACACAGTAGCCGAGGTCATTCACTTTGATTATGTGGGTTTGGTGTGTGTGTGAACCATGACACATTCTAACAAAGCATTCAGGGCGTGTCAGTCTTCTACAACATGACAGAATCGCAGGAGAGGGATGTCCTGAGTGACATGGTGAATGCAGGTGTCGTAGTGCGTCCTTTATCTCCTGAGAAGCGAGAAATCGAGCAATGTCATTACGGACAAGATAGTAATATACCCTCATCACGCATCCTGAATGACTTTTTCACATTCAAAACAAACTCACACTATCTGAAACTATCGTTGGCACATGCGTTAGCACAGTCTACTAAGCTATCGGCATTCGAGCAGGTCACTCTCGATGTCCTCGATAGCGCATCCACGATCCCTAAAGAGCTCGCTGCGACAGGCACGCTCGCACTCGACAGACGACAAGCGCTGCAACTCACTGGCAAATTGTTCAAATTGCGCGTAGACGTCAATGTCGTTAGCAACGTGTTGGATGTACCGGAATTATTCTGGTCAGAAGCTGGTCTCAAAGCGTTGTATGACGCGGGTAGAGAGTATTTTGAAATTGGAGCTAGAGTACAGACGCTGAATGAACGGTTGGCTGTAGCTAGCGATTTGTTGGATAGTGGGTACCTGGTTGCTGTACTGTGTACCTACTTACACATCTCACACTGTTCAGTCATACACGAACACGTAAACGAGCAGGGAATGAGTAGAATCACAATCATCATCATCTGGCTCATTGTCATCGCGTGTCTGGTGGCTGTTGGGGAGGTACGTGGTGACAAACTGCATATTGCGGACTGTAGAGGACAAAGCATGCTGACGTGGATTGATACAGGTAGGAGCTAGACTGGCTCTGCATGCATTGCGGCCTGGAAGCATGACGCTGCTCGAAGGTGCTATGATGATGGTGGGGAAGAGGAGTTGAAGCGGTCAGTGCGTGCAACGCGAGGGGTATCGTTGAGTCGATAATTAATATAGTTAGACTTGTAATATTTCTATCAAAGATACTTGCATCACTAAGCAAGATAAAAATTTCTCATTTGTTCTGGGTCCTATCGTCGCTACGCCTACGCCGCCTTTGCTACCTCATAAAAGCAGAAAACAAAAAAAGGAAACGTAACCAACTAAGCCCACGCTCATTTAAGAAATCAATAGAAATATTTGAATTATTTGGTTACTCAAACCATGTCAATTCCTCAACTGACCTCAAAGACGAGGAACTCACGGAGGTTCAAACGGTCCAATCGACTGAGTAAGAGGGATTTATGGTTTAACGGTGGTGATGGCGATGGTGGTAGCTCTACGGTGATCTTATCCACGGCTAGTCCCGCTCCCTCTTTCGCTTTCCCGACGCCAGCGACGGATGGGCGTACGACTATTACAGGCGCGGGTGTACTCAGCTTAGCGAGTCAGAGCAGACTGTCTATGCAGTCAGTGCCCACCCAGAGCGTTATCAGTGAGCTGTCCCAAGCTAGCCAGAGCATTCTCTCTACGCAGTCGGTGATCAGCTCCCAGAATTCTGTAGCGAGCCAGAGTAGCCTGAGTAGCCTGAGTAGCCTTAGCGTCGCTAGCACGGCTTCTTCACAGTCCACGCAATCCACCCAGTCCACTCAGTCCACTCAATCCACTCAATCCACTCAGTCACAACAGTCCATGCAATCGATGCTCTCCGTACAGTCATCCCGGTCCTCCTTATCTCAACTATCGACAATGTCTTCAATCAGCAGTGAGTGACGTACTCAATTCCTTACTTCACCTCTTCTAACACACCACTCACAGCCTCAGCTTCCCCTTCAGCCACCCTCTCAGGCTCCGACAGCGGCAACGACAGAGCGTGGATCGCTGGTCCTATAGTAGGCTCCATCGTCGGCGCTCTCGCTCTCCTCGGTCTCCTCCTCTTCCTTCTCACGCGCAAGCGTAACAAGCAGCGCGCACTCGAAGCCAAGCAAGCGCAAGAAGCAGCATTGGCGGGTGGTGCAGGTGGTGCTTATGGAGGTAGCAATGGTGGTGGTGGTGCTGCTGCGAATGTACCACCTTCTCAGAATGCAAACATGCTCAGCGCTGGAGGACCTGGCGCTGGTGCAGGTGCAGGAGCAGCAGCAGGTACAGGTGCAGGTGCAGCTGGTTTAGGCGCCGCAGCAGCTGCAGGAAGCAGACGCTCGTCAACACCTTCATCCCACTCACGCCGTGACTCCCTTCTCGCTCGTTCTAATAGCGATAGATCCATGTTTAGACCACACTCGGAACACTCGTTCGGCGCGTGGGATCAGCAGTCAAGGAACTCACACGACCTGCTCTCCGCTCCTAACAATAATGGAAATAGTACCAATAACAGTAATAGACACTCGGTCGCGTCCCCACTTGATGAACTTGTAAGATCGTTCAGCGTGAGGAAGGCTAGGAGGTAGTGTCTATCTGCTATTTGCGAACTTTTTTACACACACACTTACACACACACACACACACACAAATTCAACTTGCCTTCGTATACAACTTATACTCTCTAATCTCATTCTTCCAGTAGCCCTCACACCGTCAACACCAACCAAAGAGAGAGTAGTGTTTGCTGCACTCCCTTTCATACCCCACACCACACCTCACCCGTCTACAACACCTTTTTTGGAGCTTTCTTTTCCACTTCTTCTGTCTTTATTTCATGGCTTCGGCTGGTCACACTCTGTTTATACAATCTTAGTCAAGTCTATTCGCCTTCGCCTTAATAAATGCTTTTTAATTTGATTCGTGTGCATGGTGTGCAAAGGTGTATGAAATGAAATGAAAATTTATTCAAGTATACAGAGAAATGAGAATAATAATGCTAGGATCTGCAAGGTATACGTCAGCTACTGATCAAATACACTCCCTCCACGCCATAACTAATCAGTTAAGAAGTTGAAATCATCAGATGACGACGGCAACCGTCTGAGCTTACGGGAAGACGGCGCTCGTCGCCACCTTAACACAAGAGGTGCCAGTAAGGAGCCCTATAAACCATGGGCTTTTCAATCATGTAGGAGTGTATGGATCGTGGAGGCTTGTTGATGGGATACTCACGAATTGGTGTGGTTTGAGGAGGGTGATTGTGAAGAAGACTGTATAATAAATATTCTTTATTCACTCACATTTCCAACGCTCCTCATCGTTGAGAATAAAGAAGCGCGCTCGAAAATCAAAAATTCTCGCTTGAGAAGTTTTCTATCGATAATTCTGCTCTTGCAGTCAAGCGTGCAAGATCAAAAATGGTGAGAAATTTAATTGAGATTGGGGAGCGTGGCGGTGAAGGGAGACTCGGTATTTTGGTAGCTTGGATTGTTGTCGCTGCTGTTGGATTCGTTGGGTGGATTGTATAGACGCAGATAGTAAGGAGAAGGAGAAGGAGGAAGAAGCATTAGCAGTAGCAGGATAACAGGGATTTGCTATCAGTATGCTTACTGTAAAGCTCTCTCTCTCTTTCTTATCCCTTATCGTTATTCCATTCTCTCTCTCCCTTCCCACCTCTCCAATCGCTTTCCCAAGAAATCCCCTTCTAACACCTCCTACCAGGCCAGCCTCGTCGCTCCAGAGCCGCATATGCAGTTCCAGCATATCTTGCGTCTTCTCAACACCAACGTTGACGGTAAGAGAAAGATCCAATACGCTATGACCGAAATCAAGGGTGTTGGTCCACGTTACGCCAACGTTGTCATCAAGAAGGCTGATGTCGACCTCTTCAAGCGTGCTGGTGAGCTCAACTCAGATGAGCTTGAGAGAATCGTCAGTATCCTTCAAAACCCAACTCAATTCAAGATCCCTCACTGGTTCTTGAACAGAAGAAAGGACATCACTGATGGTAAGAACCACCAAGTCGTCTCTAACCAGGTCGACGCTAAGCTCCGTGATGACCTTGAACGTCTCAAGAAGATTCGCGCCCACAGAGGTCTCAGACACTTCTGGGGTATCAGAGTCAGAGGTCAACACACTAAGACGACCGGTCGTCGTGGTAAGACCGTTGGTGTAAGTGTTTAAGGTTACGTCGACTCCTGAGCTGACTTCAGATTCCTAGGTGAGCAAGAAGAAGGGCGGATAGATCTAGCTATGTCAACGATGTTTCCACAGCCCTATCGTCATTTTTATGCAAAAATGAATCGATTCAGACAAATTTTGGCCGCGTGCGGGTGCATTATGATGTGAAGTGCTGCAAATAAGTTAGAGAGAGAGAGATAGAAAAAGGCTTCTTTAGCCCGGTAATCTATCTACATGCTACATTAGATTTTTAGCTTTATTTGTGGCCTTGTGACTTGCTCGAGACGAAAGTACGTTTGAAATGATAAGCACACTGATCAGTCTTTGCACTTTCGAAGATGCATTTTTGGGTAGCACTGTTAGGGAAACTGATGCAAGCATCGAACGTCTCAAGAAGATTCGCGCTCACAGAGGTATCAGATTTAGAGGTCAACACACTAAGACGACCGGTCGTCGCGGTAAAACCGTTGGTGTAAGTGTTTAAGGTCACGTCGATTCCTGAGCTGACTTCAGATTCCTAGGTGAGCAAGAAGAAGGGCTTTTAATGGTATGCGTGGTCTTTCATGTGTCTTGTACTCATGTACTCGCATACTATTTGTTCACTCTTGTCGAACGATAAATATGGTATTTGAGCGAAACGAGGGTCGCGTGAAGTGCTTGAGATTTGAATCTGGCTTTGAGTATGGCTTTGAGTGTCGCTTTAAGTCTGACTTCGGTTTGGGAAAATTTGCCTGTCATCACGTGACCACTCAGGTGTCCAGATAAGAACACCTTACACACTTATCAGAACTCCAACAACTCTGCTTGACGCAAGCAATGCATGTATTAAGTACAATAAAGTAAGAGTGGAAGTGGAGTGGAAGCGATAAGGTGGTCCAAGAAGAGTAGAAAGTGCTACGAGTAGAAAGCTATATTACGTTATCCATCTATAAGAGTGTGTAGTGTGTAGAGTTAAGGAGGGTGTACTTGCGTCTGTGTCTGCGGTTATAGACTCCATCTAAGCCCAATAACCGAGCAAACTCATCAAACCCGCGCCGAGGAGGACGCAGAAACCAGCGTAAAGGCAGTACCAATCGCTAGCCTTCTTCATATGAGAGCTGAAGATGAAGTCGTGAGCAAGCAGCTCGACGAGACCGGTGTATAGAAGGATACCGCCTGAGAGGGAGTTAAGGACACCTGACACAATGAGTGCAGCAGTCGACTCCGAGTTGTAAGTCTCTCTAACGCCCAAACCGATAGCAATGAAGATCGGAGTGACGAGGAAGTAGCAAGTAGCGCCAGTGTAAGGGATCCACCATTGTTTGAGTGGCAGTTCAGCCAATCTGGCACCAAGACCGAGACCTTCGAACATTTGGTGGAAGACGATGACGATGAGCAGAACGCGGAATTCGTCTGATGCGGTGGTTGCGAGAGTGAGACCTAAAATTGCAGAATGGAACAAAACACCGAATTCCAAAATGGCAACACCGGTTACCATGGAGAGGGTGTTGTAACCGAAGCTGTTGGCAGTGTGTATTGATTCCACATCGTTGGTTTCAGAGCTCTTACGGTCAGCGCTGGCTGGTGCATCGTGGATACCGTGTGGGTGCTCGTTATCGCCAGTTTCAGTCTCTGGGCCGTGTGCGATACCGCCTACGTTGTTGTGACCGTGGTTGTCGTATTTAATGCCGCGTCTCTGCAAATACTTGTTTCCGAGTCTCGAAGCCCATAATTCGGCAAAGAAGATGAGGAAAACGGCGAATTCAGCAATTGCTGGTGCCCAGCTGTAATCGAGCCATGCGCCGCTCAAGCATTCTTCGTTGCCGAGTGCTTCGAATGCTTCTGCGATAAGGTGGATGAATGCGGTTGCGACGATGACACCAGAGCCGAAGTATTTGACGGTATCGTAGAAGATCTTAGGCAGACCAAGTCCCTTGACTCTGCCAGTGACGATAGGGAGGAGAGTACCGATAGCAGAAGTTGCTAAGACGATGAAGATAGCGCCGATGCGAAGGCTGATGAGATTATTAGGGATGGTTTATAGAAGCGTTCTATTAACTCACCCTTGTAAAGAATTGTCGTTGTATTTGCTGCCACAGTTGGCTTCTACGGTTTGTTAGATAAGATCAGAGACGATACACAAGTCTCCCACCTTCTTCCTCCCCGGCTCTGAGCACAAGCTTGGCGAATTCAGCAGACATTGTGACTTGCTTGGCTACTTGGCTACTTGGCGCTAAGGAAGGAGTATCACCACGCTTAAATTCACCTGGCTAGGTACGTCAATCCATGCCAGTCATCGAGTACCGTCAAAGTTGTGAAATCTGTCAGAGTGGGAAGTGTGTGGAAATTTGTATAGAAAGTGTATGCATCACTCTCTCCCAACCATCCCACACCCCCCACCTCTTCCCCCTCCTTCATACCCTTCAAACTCACCGTTTTTCATTCGTCGAAAATTTGTTCCTGACGACTGCAACAGTCCCCTCTCGTCCATTTCGGTGTCTGGCCACTCACTGAGACGGGACCTTGACAGGCACATACCGATGTGGTGTACACTCTCGCTCTAAACCTGTGCACCGCAACTTGTGGCGGCATCTGTCACTCTGCAAGTTGTTTCAAAGTACACTCAACGGCGTGAGTGGGGGAGGTACACAATCAAACTCACTTCAGCCACCACTTCAACTCCTCACTTTCAATTCAATATCTCCTGTCACTCCTAAACGCACTGTCAAATCCCTTTCCCTTGTCGTCTGACGTCAGTTATCGATGGCAGTGGTTGAGGTGCTTTAGAGTGTTATACTGTAGGTGCAGGTGAGGGTATATGCTTGGTTCGTCTCAGTATCATCCCTCACCACCCAATTCGGAGCAACTCACTCTCGGAACAATTTGAGTGGGTGTGGAAATGGGAGCAGCAAGGGAGTTATGTACTTGTCAGCTGTCACAGAAGCTCTTGGACTGCTGAAAGATAATACATGACTCCTTCTGATCAGTCTGTAGTCCCCTTAGCTTGGATTGCATGTCTGTAGACAAATTACAGATATTTACAGCATTTTTAAGTCAGATCAGTACATCCGTCATCTTCCACTACTATCACACGCTAGTCAATCCCCTTTTTGCATGCAATTCTGATGCTTTTACGCGCTGTATGCAGTGTTGTAACAACTCACAGACTTATCAACTTGCAATCGCATAGCTACTGCAGTACATGGCTTTAGACACTACAATGAGCTATATATCAAGCACTGCGACGCGTTGCGTATGATTGCGTCGCCGTTACGTTAGGGAAGAGACATAGCCAAGGCACAAGAAATGAATGATGATAACAGAGCGCCTGAAAGGTCATCTACGCCTGCACTTGAGCACTGAGCACCCACACTTCCTCCTCTTCACCACTCACTCTCAAATATTTGCGCAAACATGCGAATCATCATCATGCGATGACATCAGCCGAGCATTCACGCGACGCGGGGGGCCATTTCAGCCGCTTTGCAACTCACAAAGGAACTTCCAACACCTCGAAGAATAGCAATGGAGACGTCCCTAGAAACTGAGAACGCAGTTGGCTGTTTATTCAAGTACGTGTACCCAGAACGCGGCAGGAGCGTCACAGCAACTCAGTGCGTTGAGGAGGTGAAGCAGGAGGCAAAGAAGCTTGGGATGAAGAAGGGTGACAACTATATTTTGATCACAGGTACACAAGAATCCCTTTACGCCATCAACGCAGCAGACTCGAGTCTCTCCTCGCGCAGCTTCTCCATGTCACTGCAAGAGTTCAATGAGGCGGTAGACCGTGACACTTATCTCATGAAGAAAATGTCCCTTCTCACTCCTAACACTATCGCCCTCCTCGACGCTTATAATGACCCACCTGAGCAAATTTTCAACGATATAAACATCTCGCAGGAGTTTCAACTCAATGCGTGGAGACACCTAATCGATGAACGCGTACAAGATGATCTGTCACAAGAAGCAGTCTTGCACCTCGATCAGACGCAATTCGATCGCGAGAAGAGCGAGATGGAGAAGGTGGTGGAGAAACTAGTAAGCGAGTGTGGTGGTAATGGTAATGATCATACACTCGTCGTCGATAAGCAGCTCGACTTCGCTGGCAGAGAAAAGGAGGGTCTTGACATCTCCATGCTCAATCAGGTCGAATCAGTCTCACTCCAGAATGCCATTGGTGGATATGTCCACTCTCGCAACATCTCTATCGCCTCCGTAGACTCTAAAGCAGCCGCTAGTATTTGTCACATCTGCTCACAGAAATTGCACCAGCCTGTTCGCCTCCCCAGTCGCATCTCCCCTAAACAGCTCGCTGAAGGTACCATCCCCTTCGTCAAGATGAGAGAGGAACTCTACTGCACCAATAAGCACAATGAACTGGACTCACAAGGTCTCGCTAAATGCGGCGACCAGGGCACGCAAGGCTCTTACCTCGACCGTAACGTCGTCGTTGCGACGAATTTCTTCAAGTGCTTGGACGCAGTGAAGAGTGCTGGGAAGTAAAGGCGGTCGCAGCTATATTCTTGTAGATTCTTATATCTATTTGTATCTATATGATCTTGTTGCAGTGAAAATTCTTTGGCCGCGAGAAGACGTGGTGGTGTCAGCCAGCCATATGCACTACTAATGCACGCCGAATACCTCTCATCACCACTACCAATCTTCTCCGTTCATGCACGCCCGGGCCCCCAGAACCGAATACCCTCGTTCCTGATCAGCGGCGACGCGGAATTGAGGACGAAGAAAAGGGGGGTGAGATGATGCGAGGTGAGGAGCGCATAAGTGAGCGAAGTATTCGATGAGTTATCTAAGACGCTGGCTACTGGACTTCGTTTTCTTTGCGTCTCACCTTGCTTATCTCCAAAAAACGCAGGTTGATCCACAACTTCCACTACACAACGAAAACATGCCACGAATCACTCGAGATATAGAATTGTGCAATCCTCCCTTCAGACCCAAGGATGTGATTGCATTCCAGGACGAGCTGCAGCTGACCAATCCCAACGCACGCAGCCACCGCAAGAATCTGCGTCGAGGGGTAATGAGGCTGCATCTAGAGAAAGATAGAGACGTAGTCACAATAACCACCAACGAGGCTGAAATTTACGCATCGAATAGCAGCAACACCATTGTATTCCAGTACTCGCTAGCCGATTTCGATAAGGCAACAGATAGACAGAGCTACTATAAAAGAAAAGAAGTACTGCTTCCACCCCACACTGTCAACCAACTCGATCACATCATGTTCCCTTCATCTGCTTTCTTGTCTTACAACATGGTCGACGAGTCTTACCCTGAACAGCTCCTGTCGCGCGAGCTCTGGAAGAACGAAATCATCGCAAGAGTGAAGAAGGAACTCACGCGCGATGAGGTGCTCCAACTTGAACAGGAGCAGCTAGATAAGGAGAATGTGGAGATAAGGAATATAGCGAGACGTATCACTGAGCGTTTTCCTAATCATCAAGTCGTGCTCGATGAGCTGCGTCCGTTTGGATACAGGAGTGCTACATGGTTGCATTTCTCCTTGCTGTCGCTGGTACGTGCGTCTTACCTAGTTCAGGTCTCATTGACACGCGTAGGTCCATGACGATTACAAAGATTACTGCAAAACACCTCCTATCAAACTCAATACTGCACTGTCAGAACTCAGCGTCTCTCCTCACTGTACTAGCTCTCGCGCAGCTGCGTGTATCTGCTACATCTGCAATGAGAATGTCAAAGTACCACTGCAGCCATCGACCAAGTATTGCAAGGGACTGTTCCCTGTTGATAACATTCCAGAGATGATGACGGGGCTGGTATACTGCGAGAGGTCTCACAATAATGTCATCGGCGACGATGTAGCCCAAACCATGTATAACAATACGTTGGGAATACACCGCGGCACTTTCATTAGACGCGCTGTTAACGTCGCTGAGAATGTCAAGAAGCATCTGCAGTAGAGTGTTGGTGGTGTGAGGTTGCACTGCTAGTCGTTGCTGTATCTTGTAATAATATCTTTATTAGCTTCATTGTATTTGTTGGTCTAGTTGTGAGCGTACACAAGAGCACATACGTGACTTCCATCAGTGAATGTCGCGTCAATTGCCGCTCTCATCGCTCGTCGTTAATGTCATCTCTGCGTACTTCGTAAAAACACCGCGAGATTCAGCACACAGGAGTAGTAGCATCAATCGATACTACTGAGCTAGCCACAAATCAAGGAATGCATCTTGAATCTATATTCTACAGGTGATGGTTTCGGTTGAAGAGAAGAGAGATGAGAGATGGGTGATGAAGAGGGCTATGAAGGAGATTTGAAGGTTTAGAAGCACAGTGATACCCATTTAACCCTTCATTTGCGCTGTTTGTGCCACACAACTCTCCCGTAAACACCGCTATCTCTTGCACCTAAACATCCATGAGCATAATCTCGAGAACGGCGCTTTTAGCCCGGACAGCGGCGTGTGAGTGGTCTGATGCACCTACATGACCGCTCAATAACTCCTCCAAGCTGCCAGGTCGCTTTCAACGTCAAGGGCGGTGAACGAGCTCAAGAAGATGGATTTTCCAGCTGTGAGGGGAGAGATGCAGGGTAGAATAAGCCATGCTAACACTCCACAGATGTCCCCTACCATGACTGAAGGCGGTATCGCCGGGTGGAAGAAGCAGCAGGGAGAGACGTTCGCAGCTGGCGATGTTCTGTTAGAGATTGTGAGAAGGTATCATCGCAATTAGCGCCTACTCACGCCGCTTTTCAAGGAGACAGACAAGGCTACGATAGATGTAGAGGCCCAAGACGACGGTATTCTGGCCAAAATCATGCTCGGCGACGGCGCTAAGAACATCGCCGTCGGTGCACCTATAGCTGTATTGGCAGAGGAAGGCGATGACCTGTCTGGCGCTGATGCTGTAGCGAACGAGGCTACGTCTGCGTCGGGCGGTGAAGACAAGCCAGCGGAATCCCCAGCACCAGAAGCAGAACCAAAAGCTGATCTAGCTACGGAGGCTAAAGACACACACGTGCAGTCCGCTCTCCCACTCTTCCCTTCTGTCTCCCGTCTCCTCATCGATAATGGCATCTCAGATTCGAGCGCTATCAAGGGCACTGGTAGACATGGAATGCTCACGCGTGGTGATGTCCTCGCTCATCTAGGCAAGATCGATAACCCACGCGGAACGATGAAGTCCGTCGCTGATAAGCAGGCCAAGGAGGCGGCTGAGTTTAAGCCATTTGAGGGGTTGCAGAAGGGTGCTGAGCAGGCGCCAAAGAAGGATGATAAGGTGGGTGATCGGAATAGATAAGGTATCGCCCAATAACCCCCCACAGCCACTCGATTACGTATCGATCCGTAGCATCATCACTTCTGGATTGTCAAACAAGGTGGCTTCCAACGAGAAGAAGAAGGCTGCTGCTGTTGCTGCACCAAAGCAAAAGAGTGAGAGAGAGTGTAGCATCACAAGTTCTACTAACCCTCCCTCTCAAGCCCTCACATTTGATGATATTATCGAACCATACCTCACCAAACCATCCAAGTCGGCAGCTGCTACGGACGCGCCAACGCCAGCATCTAAGCCATCAAGCAAGGCTGACTACTTGGAGGGATTGTATTAGAATAGAAAACTTGATAAATTTCTTTGTTTTATGGATTCTCATCAGTCTTCTCTTTATCTGATACTGCCAAGTGCATGCTGAGGAGGCTGAGCGGGATAAATAGCAGTACGAAGAGGATTATACACACAATGTCACAGCAGCCAATTACCACAGCCACTGCAGCTACTCAAGCCATTCCAAGCAATTACAAACTCACATCGGAAAATTCAGCGCAGATACTCGTCCCAATCACAGAACAGAGCGACAACAAAGCGTTTATCAATCCAATACAGGAATTCAATAGAGATCTGTCCGTCGCCAGCATCTCCGTCTGGAGCGAGATGGTGCGCGAGGAGAAGATGGCCAAGTTCGCAGCCAGGCGGAGCAAGGGCAAGGGGAAGAGGATGGCTGAGGAGGTGAGTTAGTCCCTGACTAAGGTACTCCCCTTAACACACACACCAAAGAATCCAGACTGGCAATTCAAGTTCAGCATCCTCGATGCCCTGTCAGCTACTGGCCTCAGAGCTATTCGCTATGCTAAGGAAATACCAAACGCTGATCGCATATACGCCAACGACTTCTTGCCTGACGCTGTAGAAGCGATTCGGAGGAACGTCGAGTATAACGGCGTCAGCGATAAAGTTAGCGCGACTGAAGGCGATGCGAGGTGGGTGTCTTTAAGTAGGCTATAGAAGTCTCTCTGATGCACCTCCCACAGCGCTCTCATGTATCAGCATCGCTCGAAAGCGCAATTCGACGTCATTGATCTCGATCCTTATGGCACTGCAGCGCCATTCGTAGACGCTGCAGTACAGTCACTGTCTAATGGTGGCTTGCTTTGCATCACTTGCACAGATACCGCTGTCATGGCAGGTAGCAACTATCCTGAGAAGTGGTGGGTCGACAAAGGCACGCGCAGTTGACTCAGTATCTCACGCCTACACCACAGCTACTCAAACTACGGCGGTACACCAGTGAAAGCTGAGTACTCACACGAGGCGGTGAGTCTGGAGTGCTACGCGTGCTCTACATCCAAGACCTCCCCTTTCTTATCACACCAACAGGCCCTGCGTCTCATCCTCAACTCCGTGTCTCAATCAGCCGCGCGGTACGGCAGATACATTGAGCCACTCATGTCCCTCTCCATCGACTTCTACGTCAGGATGTGGATACGCGTACACGACGGGCTGAGTGGGACCAAGAAAGCCTTTTCGAAAGCTGGGCTGGTGCACGTATGCAGCTTCTGCCGCAGTCACAAGATTCAAGCATTCGGGAGAGTGGTGACTAAGACATCTGACAAGGGTGCTGAGTCCACCAAGTTCCAAGCTCCTCAGACTGCCCACGTCGGTGAAAACGGTAGATGCGACGAATGCTCTGCTGTAATGCACGCTAATGGTCCCATGTGGATCGATACCCTGCACAACAAAACCTTCACCAAACGACTCCTCGAACACGTCGAAAATAACGCTAGCAAATACGGTACGGCTCATCGCATGAAGGGTATGGTGAGCACGGCGAATGAGGAGCTCGATGCTCCGTTTTACTTCACCACCGATACTATCGCTAGCGCTATGAAATTGGCCGCTCCGTCTATGCTCACTGTGGCGTGAGTTGGTCGTTTATTGAAGAAGAGCAGCACTAATTATGCTACTGCAGATCTGGACTCGTAAATGCCGGCTACCACGTCTCTCGCTCTCACGCACTCGCTGGCTCTATCAAGACTGACGCACCAGCTAGCGCCATACATGATATGTTCAGGAAATGGATGAAGACGCGTCCTATCAAGCTGGATAATGTAAAGGAGGGCTCACCTACTAGAGTGCTGGTGACTAAAGAGGCAGTGTGGGTTGGTGTTCACAGAAAGCATGGCACGGCTAACAGCACTCATTCAGCATCGACGCTGATCTCACCCATAACCAGACAGTGATCGATATGCTCAACAACAAGGAGAGAATGACTAGGTATCAAGCCAATCCGGCCAATTGGGGTCCGTTGGCCAAGCCGGCAGGTGGTCCACCGCGGAAAAAGGGTACAGAGGAGGGTGTAGAGAAGGTTGCGAAGGAAGACAATGGAACAAGTGTTGAGGCAAGTAAAGCCACGACAAAGGATGACAAGCTCGACAACCACGGCAAAGCCGACTCGAGTGGCGATAGCGTTGATAAGAATGTAGGAGAAAAGCGTACTGTAGATGGCGCAAATGATGCTCACGATAATAAGAAAGCGAAGCTAGACGTGTAATAGGGATATTTATAGATATTTTGTTGATTGAAGGTGGTGTACTGTGTGTACTTGATCGTGCTAAACGCGCGTAGACAACGAAGAATGAAACGTCTCTCGCTATACACCACACTCTACAATCAAACAGCTCATCCACGTCACTTTTTTGTCATTCTCTTTGTAAGCACGGGATTTGACTGGCTGCCTAAACTCTGATGAGCATTTTGCCGGAGCGGGTAAGCCAGGAGAGGGAGAAAATAGGTGCTGGAAGAGCCTTCTGTGAGGGATACCACACGTCCTTTATAGCGCTTATATTCCGCTTAGTTCCCCCATTCCACACACCCCTGATTTGCAGCGATCAGCGTCGCTTCGCCACCAGTTGACGTCATTGCTTGGTGGGGCCAATGGGACTTGCCACAATGTCATCCTTCTTCTTCTTTAACTATCAAGGCATAAATTATAATGTGAGCAACCAGACATCGCAAACATGCACAGCTAACTCTTCTCCCAGGTCTGTCTACGATTCTAACAAGCCCGTACAACAAAACTCGAAGCTCGAGCAACTCGCCACCGCCACCAGGGATATCCCAACCGAAGGCGAGGGTTCATTCCACCGCACCACCTTTGGCGCTAAGGCCGACAACGTCGAGGTCGGCATGAAGGCTGGTCGCAGAGGACCCTACCTCCTCAGTGATCCCATCATGAGGGACAAGGTGCGTTTGCCTGTGTTCTGTGGCGAGAAGTAGTAGCTTACAACAGCTTCCAGGTCTCCCACTTCGACCACGAAAGAATTCCAGGTGAGTTCCGCGTCTCTGGTACATGCATTCGCTGACGTCATCTTCTCAGAACGTGTCGTCCACGCTCGCGGTGACGCTGCGCACGGTTTCTTCAAGCTGCACACCAGCTTGGAGGACGTGACACATGCCAAGGTCCTCACAGATCTCGAGACTGAAGTGCCTATGTTCGTTCGTTTCTCTTCCGTCCTCGGTAGCGCCGGTGCGGCTGAGACGGCGAGAGAGGTCAGAGGTTTCGCATCTAGATTCTACACAGAGGAAGGCAACTGGGATATCGTTGGTAACAACATTCCCGTCTTCTTCATCCAGGATGGTATCAAGTTCCCTGACCTCATCCACGCCGGTAAGCCTGACCCTAAGGCGGGCTTGCCACAGGCTCAGACTGCGCACGACAACTTCTGGGACTTCATCTCACTTAGCGAGGAGTCCACGCACATGGCCTCGTGGGCTCTCTCAGACGTCACCATCCCTCGCTCATACCGTATGATTCAAGGCTTCGGTGTCAACACTTTCGTGCTCGTCAACGGCGAGGGCAAGCGCACTTTCGTCAAGTTCCACTGGAAGCCACACCTCGGAAAGCACTCGCTGTGCTGGGATGAGGCGCTTAAGCTCGGTGGACAAGACCCAGACTACTTGCGTCGTGACTTGCAAATGTTCATCGACGCTGGCATTTTCCCAAAGTGGGAGCTCGGTGTTCAGCTCGTCGCCGAAGAAGACGAAGACAAATTTTCATTCGATCTCCTCGACTGCACCAAGATCATTCCAGAAGAGGAGGTGCCTATCAAGTGGGTCGGTACGATGACGCTCAACAGAACTGTCACAGACCAGTTCGCTGAGAACGAGCAAGTCGCTTTCTGCACCCAGAACATTGTCCCAGGTATCGACTACTCTGACGACCCTATGCTCCACACTCGTAACTTCAGTTACTTCGACACTCAAATCTCGAGATTGGGAGGTATCAACTTCTCCCAGATCCCAATCAACCAGCCGATCCCACAAGCTTGTCCATTCTTGAACACGCTTAGAGACGGCTACTCAAGCAAGGTGATCCCTAACGGACCAAACTACTATCCAAACAGATTCGGCAACAACCCTGGTCCTGCGTCGGTTGCTCAGGGCGGCTTGCACCACCCACCATACAAGGTCGGTGGTCTGCGTCAAAGAGAGCTCGGAGAGAAGTTCTACGAGTACTACGACCAAGCCACTCTCCACTACAACTCGCTCTCAGATGCTGAGAAGGCCAACCTGGTGTACACTGCCACTTTCGAGCTTGGCAGATGCGACGACAGAGGTGTGCAAGAGCGCATGATGGACCGCTTCAAGCACATCGACTACGATTTCGCCAAGAACGTCGCCGCAAACTTCGGCATCGACGTCGGCGAGCCGGTGAGACAGAACCACGGCAGAAAGACAGACGGTGAGAACCCAATCAGTATGCTGTCGAAGCACAACATCTTCAAGGCTGAAGGAAGATTGATTGCGATGGTGGCCCCAGATGGATTCGACTACCAACAAGCTATCGCTATCCAGAAGGCATTCCTCGCACTCGGCAATATCGTCGCTGTGATCGGTACACGTAAGGGACCAACGTACGGCAAGAATGGTGAACAGCTCGACACGCAATTCACGTTCGAGTCAGCACGTTCAACCCTCTTCGACAGCTTGGTCTTCCTCGACGGTAACGACCAGTACCAGAAGACGCTGCAGCTCGGCAGAGCTAAGCACTGGTGTATCGAGGCTTACGCTCACTTCAAGGCGCTCGCCGTCATTGGTAGCTCGGCTGAATGGGCTAGCAAACTCATCCCTATCACTAACAAGATCGACGACGGTAAGAGCTTCAGCGTGCAAGATGGCGTCGTCGTCGCTCCAAACCTCACCAACCAGGACACATCGCTCTTCGAGAAACTCACACATGGCGCTTACGACGCGGCTACTTTCGCTGGTGCTTACGCTGGCGCTGTCGCCGGTCACCGTTACTGGCACAGAGACAACTCTGGACTGGTGTACTAGATGTGTTTGAGGAGGCTGTTTTTGAAATAATGCTCTCTTACTCTTGTAATTTATACGTTGTCTTTAATTTTTCATATCCTTTTATTACTGCAAAGTCTGTTTTGTTTGCACACACGGTTGATTAAATGAAAATTCTTCTGTTTTTCTAAATTACATAAAATGAAATGCCTAAATAGATTGATTGAGTCGTTGTTGATGCTCACTCGCTCGCTCGCTCACTCAAAAGTCCACCACTAGAGTTCATCCTTTTTGTGCTCGTCGTGGTGAGCACCCTCTTGCTTCTTGTCGCCAGACACGTTAGTGCCTCTGTTGTTCTTGATGAACTCGCGCAAATCCTCTGGGCTTCTGTCACCCTCGTAGTCGATCCACTCCTTGGTACCAGCAGGCTGCATTTTGAGAGTAGGGAAGGAGGTGATGGAGAACTTAGTTGATGGTGGGATATCGTTAGCAGTAGCGTCAAGTTTAGCAATAGTGAGAGATTCATCATCCTTGTATGACTCTGCAAGTGCTTCCCATTCAGGTGCGAGACGCTTACAGTGACCACACCATGGTGCGTAGAATTCCACAAAGACATCCTTCTTGTTATCGTAAACGATATCATCAAAGTTGTCAGCTACGAGTGTGTAAACTGCATCAGGTTGCTCAGTTGGGATTGGAGCTGATTTCACACTTGGCTCGATCTTGCCGTTTGAGAAGTCCTTGACGAATTGTGCAATGTTCTTCTTGTTGACTGGCTTAGTTACGTCGAATGGGTACTTGTGTCCATCGACCAAGTCTTGGATAACGAATCCTGGCCACTCGTCTTTCTCAAGGTTCAAAGCCTTGCCGTGCTCAACGAACTTGACACCGTCGATCCACACAAAGTTGATCTTGCCCTTGTATTCTTGAGCTAACGACTTGAATTCGTCAACGTGCGCGCTCAGTTTTGGATCTTCTGGGTTCTCGAAGATGTAGGCGAGTGGCAAGCCAGATGTAGCGTAGTGGGAAAAGTTCTCTGGACCGACTTGGTCGATGATTGGGACCGAGTTGACAGAGATTTGTTCGATGAGTTGTTGCTCAGTGAGGGACTTAGTGTCGACGTCATTGCGACGCTCGTCGAAGTCCTTGTAGATGACGATGGAAGGACCAGAGACGGCAGCCTGCTTAGCGAGGGAGGCGTCGTCAGTCTCACCAAAGAGGTGCTTATCGCGGAGGGTGTTGGCAGTGGCGTGGAAGGTGTTGTAGAGGTCTGAGTTTGGTTTGAGGTTGTACGCGATGATGACCACCTTATCTGAGTTCTTGAATTCGTCGTGGGTGGCTGGAGTGACGTGGCTGACTGGTGGGAGGGATTGCCTGATTGGGAATGTGTATTAGTAAGCGTAAGCTACACGTGTCAGTCACCCACTTAGTCATATAGCTGACAATTCCGTCAGTCTTTCTGGTACCGCCGTATGGCGTTGCCAATCCCTTTCTGAACACCTTAAGGGTTGGGTAGCCTGCGACGTCGTTGTCTGAACAGACTTCTGCTTGGTCAACGCAGTCCACCTTGGCGAGGCTGATGTCCTTGGATTTGAGCTCTGTGGCTGCTTCCTCGTAGTGAGGAGCGAGAGCCTTACAGTGGCCACACCATGGCGCGTAGAATTCTACCAACATCAAATCAGAAGGCTTGACGACGTCGTCGAAGTTGTCCTTGGTGAGCTGGAGAACATCGCTGGCGTCGTCGCTGGCAGCTGCGCCAGCGAGCAATGCCAATAAACCTGCTACGACTGATATCTTTAATTTCATTTTGTTGTTTCGTTGATGACTGTTCTTGTTCAAGAAGGCAATGACACGTCAGATACTTAACACATAGCGATAAATTCCGGTCGGTAAAAAATGTAGAAAATAAAAAACCATCAAGCATTACAATACGCGTGTTATAGTATTCTTCATTGCAGCTGCTGCAGATCAAAGTTTGTCGCCTTGTTTCTGCCACTCGGATACGTCAGCTGTGTCTTGGTGAACGGCCGAGGCTGAGGAATATCCAAATGCGACGGGAACTGATATTCCCCGAGATTTCCCGGCGGTGTACTACCTGCTCTACCTACAGGTGGTGCATGTGAGCGTACATTTCAGTCACGTATGAGGTACTATTACTTGTTTCATCGGGCTGCTTATTGACATTGCGGATCGTAGCTGATCGTAGAGGCGGTGGTGGAAGGAATGTGTTTTGTTGAGGAGCGCTAGGCGGCGTACTTGCGGGTGCATTTACAGGTGAACTTGCAGGAACACTCGCAGCTGCACTTGGTTGCCTCGATATCCCCCCATTCCTACCAGCTATGGCACTGGCAATGTTAGCATGCGCGTCGTTACTCCTCGGTGGCGGTGGTGGTGGTGGGCCACTGCGCGTTCATTAGATTGTGCCTGTCTTAGGAACGCCTAGTTAATACGTACCGATTTGTTCCGCCGTTCGAGGGTCTTGGAGGAGGCGGTGGAGGCGCTGCTTTGCTGGCGCTGCCTGTGGGTCTTGGAGGTGGTGGTGGACGGCTGTAAAAATCCCGTGAGCTTCTGTCATTGCTGTTGCTACCAGCTACACTCACTTTGCGCTGCTGGTGCTCGGCGTCCGCGAAGGCAACGTTGGCGCTGCTTGCGGTGATGGGCGGTTTGGTGGTGGTGGGGGTATAGCGCGTGGTGGCTGCGGTGGCTGTGGTGGTGCAGCTGGTGGATTCTGCTGCAACATTGGCGGTGGCCCAGGCGGCAGCACTCTAGGTGGTCTGGCTGAGGGAGCTGGCGATGGCACTGGAGGTGGTGCTGGTGCAGCTGCTGGCGCTGGCTTTGGTGCTGCAGGTACCGCTGGTTTTGGTTTTGGTTTTGGTGCTGGCGGCGGTGGTTTCTTCGCTGGTGCGGATGCTGGCGCTGGAGGGGGAACTCTTGGAGGTGCTGGGGGTGCTGCTGGGGGTGCTGCGGGTACTGGGGGTGCTGGACTGGCTCTGGCTGGTGGTGGAGGAGTGCTCCTCGCTGGTGGTCTAGGCACTGACGCTGCTGGCACTGCTGGTGGCCTGGGCGGGAGTGTGCGCGGCGCTGCTGGGATCTGTGGTGGTGGTGGTGGTGCTGCCTGCGCTGGTGGTTTCGGTATCGACGGTGGTTTTGCTAATCCAGCTTTATCTGAGTGTGGAAATTAGAGACGTCTCAGTAAATAGCTCATTCACTCACTGATCGGCTGCGAACTCCCCGCTGGACGCAGCTTCGGCATCCCAACCCCGGCGAAGAGTCCACCGAGCTGAGGCGCGCTTGAGGTATCAGCAGCGCTCGCTTGCCGCGTCACTCCACTGCCTCCGCCGCCGCTACCGCTACTTCCTCCTCCTCCTCCTCCTCCGCCGCTGCTCTTCGCCTCGCCCACGACTCCACCGCCGACCGTAGGCGCTGATCTGTCGTTCTAGAAAGGTATTTTAATTATACGGCAATAAGTATCAGCAACTACTCACCGTCTGCGACTTTTTGAGTCTCTTGCCGCCTTGGATCTGGCTCAGAAGGGCGTTGTCCATTATGAGGCTGTGATGGTATACGATCAAGGGGGGTTTGGTTATGCTGGCGAGTATTTGATAGTCTCCGAGGCTATCGTAAGCCTGGCAACAGATACTCAGATGCTCTACCTTTCTTACTCTCCCGCTTACCCAACACACCAAGACAAACAATGAAAATCCGCTGTTGTTAATGTACACGATATGCATGGAATAGGTGCTGGCGATGACAGTGCGTCGCTATGTAACTGTCTACTGTCTACTTGTTTTCTTTGTATCTCTTTCTTTCTCCCACTATCTACAAACCCCCTCTACTCCCCTTTACTCACTCCTCTTCCGACGCCTTTCCCCCATACTCTCACCGACGAAGAGATATTCATGAGACCAGGCTCGCGGAGGTGTTCATCACGTGTGATATCCTCACTAGCGTAAGCGAGAAGAGCGTTTGTCGGATGCCACGCCACAGCTTTAGTTCTAGCACCGGCGTTGAACGAGTGTAAGACGTGACCAGTATGTATACTAGCGATACTGATATTGCGATCATCTGTACCGATAGCGACGCACTCCGAATTAAAGTTGATAGACATAGATCGCACTAAACCTTCAATATCATTGATAGTGTTGACGCACGCGCCTTCCTCTAAATCCCATACATTCACAACTGCATCTCCACCGCCCGTTAACATGTAGCGGTTATCGCGCGTGAATTCGACCTTGGTGAGATCGGATGTGTGAGTGGTACTGGCGAATTCTTGTTCGAATGATGGGTATCTATACGCTGTGAATGACCCATCGTCACAACACACAGTAAAGAGTTGTCCGTCTGCTGACCATTTGAAATCGTGGTTGATGAGCTATAAGTTTTGTGTTAGAGGAGGTGTTCTCTGGACATCAAATCATCCCCCACTCACCCCTGTCTTCTGCTTCTGCTCTAATGTCTTCATCGGCGTCGCAGCCGTCATGTCAAAGAACGCTATCGTCTCTGCACCCGCGGCTACAGTGGTACCGTCTGGATGATAAGCGACATTGTACGCTGGTGTGTCGAGAAGGAGGGTATGAGTAGGAGCGCGGGCTGTAATAGATAACATAATCAGATACCTTCACTAGCGCAATACTTATTTCCCCCACTCACCCCGAATATCCCAACACCGCAACGTTTTATCGAGAGAGACAGTCGACAAAAGATTCGAGTCAGTAGGATGCCATGCTAGTTGCATCACTTTATCACTATGCCCAATCATCGCAGTCGCCATTTTGGCATCTGGGCGAGAGGATTGTAGCGCCTTATCAGGCCAAATTCGAAGGGATTTATCAGCTGAAACGCTGGCTAAACGTCGACCATCACTGCTCCATCCTACGCTCAATACGCGATCCTTGTGCGCTCGCGCCGCTGCGCTGCCCCACGTCTTGAAGTCTGGAGGCTAGAGATGGCGTGTGAGGGGGGAGTGATGAGAGATGAGGAGATATACACACGTGAATATTGCGAGATTGGAATTGTTGGGCGTATGGCACGTCCATTGAAGGTATTTTATGGTGAAGTTGTTGGTGGTAAGTGATAGAGAAGAAGACACACACTCTCTTTCACTACTACCACCATCATGACTACAGAAATACTCACTTTTAGAGATGCGGTTAACGACGCTAGACGGGATTATTCATCGAATGGCTCATCTCTCGCTAATCTCTTCTCCGTCTATAACGACATCAACGCGAATTACTTGTGTTCAGGACTTGATTTGCGAATGGTGGGGAGTGGCTCGTGAATGCTGCCTGTAGGATATTGAAACGTTTCTACAGAAAAAAGCACTCGAAAACAGCTATAAAGACAGATCATTCGATCTCATGTGTGTTCAGCACGCCTACGTCGTGTTCTGGGTATACAGGGAGAAAGACTTTGTGAAGGCGTTCGAAGATCAACATGCTATGGCACAGTGCGTGGGCTCTTCACTCTTCGAGACACCCCCAATCTGATAAGACTATGACAGGGAGTTCATGCGTCATTTCCAATCTCAAGGCGGTAGCTTCGATTTACCGTGTCTGTATCAGATATGCAGGGACTTGCGCGCGCTAGCGAGGAGTGTGAGTTGGGAGTGGTGCCGATAGTGCACAATCTGACTTGGACAGGCGGACACCGAATGCGCTAAGAAGCAGAGAAAACCATTCGCGATGGATGAGTGCGCTAGATTCTTGAACAAGGCGTTCACAGCGTGCATACAACATAAGTGAGGATGTGCTTTTCTTTGGATGGCGTACACTCACACTTCTCTAGATCCTCAGGCAAGGAGTCGAAGCGATGGGGAGTGTACTACATGATTGGGTTGGTCTTCAAGACGTACTTCGAGGTGGGCTGGGCTTGTCATAGGTGCAGTGCAGTGCTGATACATGTCATCAGATCAACACACTCTCCCTGTGCAAGAACATCCTGCGCGCTACTGGCGCAATGAAGGATCTTATGCCACTCGAGAGATATCCGCGTGCACACCAGGTCACATTCAAGTACTACACGGGCGTGCTCGCCTTCCTTGATGACAAATTCGAGCAGGTGAGGTATGGATGTTGGTGAGTTGCCTCAGCTAACAATGTCGCTCAGTCAAATGTCGATCTCACGTACGCGCTCCAAAAGTGTCCAGCGAAGCACACGCGCAACCAGGAGTAAGTCGAGTGATGTTCCAAGTGCCCACTCATCGCTAATCGCTTTACATAGACTCATTCTCAAACACCTTATTCCGCTGCGTCTGTTGAATGGTGACCTCCCATCGCCTACCCTCCTCGACAGGTTTCCACGCTTGCATGAACTATACCAGCCTTTCGTGCAGGCTCTCAAGACAGGCAACGTGAAGCACTTCGACGAGGCGCTCGTCAGGGGTGAGCGGAGGCTAGTGGAGAGTGGGACGTATGGCGTGGTGGAGAGGGTGCGCGAGATATGTTTGCGTGGGTTGTTTAATAAAGTGTGAGTCGCGAGGGAAAGCATGCTGACAATGTTGAGCTGACGATGCCTCTAGCTGGCTCATTAACGGCAAGCAGAAGATAGTGGATATCGCCAAGTTTAGACGCGCGTTGAGCGTCTCAGGAGTCGTCATTGATAGCGAGGAAGTGGAGTGTCTGCTCGCTGGCATGGTCTTCAAGGGGTACATGAAAGGGTATATCGCGCATCAGCAGCAGAAAGTGGTGCTGTCTGATGTGCTCAGCGGTAAAGCACACCCCTTCCCGAGCGTGAAGAGCGTGAGGAGCACCGCTCCCCAGTTGCCTCTGTGAAGAGTGTAGGGGACTGTAAAGTAGAGTATCGCAGAGTAGATCGTTGCAGACATACATGACATTGACATTGACGTTGACATACGAGAAGAGCAATCTCACTGCGGAAGTATCGCTGGTCTTGTTTCAGCATTTCTCAACACAGTGAATCACTTTGTGATTTGCAGCCCATTCAGTTGACTAGCGCTTACCGGGAAAGACGCTTGAGCCGTTAAGGTTCTTTTTAGAATCAGGTCGCAATGTAATCTGTGTGCCTTCCTTATGGCTTGTGCTGTGGATGGATTGGTGGAAGTTGCTGTAAAGTAGCTTTTCGATAAGTAATTGTGCGTTGTGTTGTGTAGAACATGACCAAACAATCTTGGATTCCCTCAGCAACCGACCTTCCTCGCTCCCCAAATGTGCCCAATCGTGCAATCGCTAAAACACTAAATCACTCGCTAATAGGAAATCTTGCTAAAAGATTATACCTCTACCAATACAAAGCCTAAGCCACGCCTACTCTCCCGCCCAACTCCTCACGCACGCCTTGTTCCCAGCCCACGATGAGCTCATCCATGAGTTCGACCGACCACAACGACCACAACGACAATATGACGGTATCAACGCCGCCCAGCTCACCGCCGTCTTTCCTGTACAAGAGCCCGAACAGAGGGCGGAAACGGAGTAGCGGGGGAATGTTGCGTGGGTACTTGACGACGATCCAAGCCACGCAATCAGCGATTGAAGCGGCTGATTGGAGTGAGCTGAGTGATGATGAGCTGGAGAGAACCAAGATCGTAAGCGTTCGATGGCTTTGGTAGCTGCTCATTGCTCACTATGATTCAATAGGAACACGCACATGTCGCTCATAAAGTGGAGCTGTACACTCAGCGTCTGCAGACCGAGACCAGCGTCAGAGAAGCCATGCAAGTCGTTTACAGCGACAGCAACGCTGAGTTGGAACTTTCTGCTGCCAAAATGGACGAATTGGAGAGAACTCTGAGTCGACATTACAGAAGGCTCTTATCGCTCCGTACGAAGCTGCTACATCACAATGCAGCTGTACTCCTCAAATTTATTCACCACAACAATCTTCTGCACACTCAGCCAACACCGTCCCAGCTCGACAGCAGACATTTCCACGCAAATAATGATAGAGCCTGGCTCAGCGGCAGTGAAGGTGTTATCGGCAGCAATGACCAACCCAGCAAAGGAAAAGCTGTAGAGAAGACCAAAACGATTGAGACAATCAATGAGACAGTCGTCGCAGAGAGAGTCAATGAAGCAACGCACGCTATCCTTTCTGAGAATGAGACGTTGCAGCAGAGGCTGAGGGAGCATCTAGAGGAGTCACATGGACGTACCACTCAGCTTGATAGCGCCGTTCAAGAAAGCGCCCACTACAAGCAACTCCTTAACGACGCCCACTCCGCACACACCCAGCAGTCGCAACACTCCACCAACCTCCAAAGCCGGCTACAAAGTCTGTTAGAGGATTTCAGTCAGGTCGTCACCATGCGCGACGGTATGACGAGCAACTTAGACGGGCTGTGTGGGGTGCTGGATACGCACAATGTCGCATACAAACGTCACCCTCACAACCCACTCGACACATTCACATCCGCGATCGCGAGCATCGAGGCGCAGCTGATGCTGAACAAGGAGAACACCTCTGCTAGTGAGCAAATGACGTATCTGACGCAAGAGAAGAACACGATGCGTCAGCGTTTCGATTACTACGAGAACCAGATGCAGCAGCTCAGCGACGTCATCGCCAACCAGCGGCTAGACATGGAGACGCAGAAGCAGCAATGGAGTAGTGTTGCGGGTGAGCAGAAGCAGAGAGTGACTTCACTCGAGGAGGAGCTCGGTGAAGCCAACATGCGTATCAGGAGCATGGAGGCTGATGTCGCCTTCTACAAGGACAGCAACGCAGCGTATGAGCGGGAATTGAAGAGCAGAGAGGACAGCAGACATAGTAGTGGAGTGTCAGTCTCTGAAGAGAAGCTTTCGATGCAGGCACTCAAAGGTCTTTGGAAGGTACTACCTAACTCCTCTCATAGACCACCGGGTCAACGACTTATAGACGCGTCTTCAGCCGCACTCGCACAATCTGACATCGACAAGCTCAAGCAGGTCCTTGAGCGCTGGAAGGAACGTAGTTTCGAAAAGTACGACTTGCGCGCCTTCGTTGGCTGTGTGAGGACGCTGATTGATGATAATCGCTTCTTTATTGAGCGCATTCTACATAACGCGGAAACAGCAAATCTCTACAAAGTAGGTGTCTTACGTGATGGGAAGACCTCTTGCTAACAGACTCACCAGGGCAATGCAGAGAAAGCGCACAAACTCGCACTCGACTTTAAGAACGCCCTTGAGGGGTACAAGAAGCAGGTGCTCGATTTACAGAACAGCCTGTCGCAAGCGGCGAGACGTGACGCAGAGATGTAAGAGGGTGTGATTGTGTGGACTTCACTTACACCTCCTACAGCCGCAAAGACCGCGAGGAACTCCGCGAGCAGCTCACCGTCGCACAGCGCGACCTCGTCACTCAGCAGCAGGGTGGTGAGGTGGAGAAGCTCCGCAAGTCGATCGTCAACCGCGAGGACGAGATACAGGCATTCAAGCAGCTCCAGATGGACAAGTCGTTGGGTATGCTCGACGAGCTGAATAGGTGGGTACATTTGCGTTGAAGAGTGCTTTAACTCACATAACTCTCTTAGTCTCCAAATTGAAGTCGCAGATCTGCGCCAGAAGCTGCGCCAGAAGTAGACCTCTGCTCACAACATTCATAACACCCGCAACACCATTCTCACTGCGCTCGACGCGCACTCTAGCACTCTTTCACTCTAGCATATTTATTATACCAATAGTCAGGCACTAATGAGGTTCCTCAAGTAGACATAGAAATGGTATCATCGTGTACACTCGCTAATCACAGCAAGCCTCTTTTTTACCCTCTAATACATAGCATGAGCTTTGAGATGAGTGTGGGTGTGGGTGTGAGTAGGAGGGAGTGTGAATAGGAGTGCTGTGAGGAGTGATTGGGTTTGGGAGGTTGCTTGCCACACGCTTTTCGTCAAAAGTACATCTATTATAATAAGTTATCATACAGCATCTACATCGCCCCCTCCATACTACGTGCTCACGCAACGCTGCTCCTCCTTCTACTCGCCAGCCTCTTGTGCAGCATCTCGACAACAAACGCGATCTCCTCTGGATGCGCAATGCCGACAGCTTTGGCAGCAGCGTTGAGAAGGCGGTCGTAGAGGACGGGGTACTCTCCGCGGCTGTCTGAAGTGTGGTAGGAGCGCACTACGAGTGAGTCCGGCGGAGGAGGGAGGTTCTCTGGCGGAGGGTCATGGTAGAGGGGATGAAACCAGTCTCTATCGCGGTCTATGAGTGCTGTACGTGTGCTATCACCACTGCGCTGCAAGTCTGCTGCAAGTGGTGTCCATGCTGTTGTGTAGTGTGTTAGAGTGCCGTACTTCACCCAATGCAACCCCACTCACTCCTCAACATCTCTTCAGTCGGTCCCGCTGTAGTTTTCTCCATATAATCGAGAAACTCGTCTACCTGCTCGTCAGACGCGTCGAGCGGATGTACCCCATCGTTGAGGATGTTGTCGGCGTGTTTGAAATGTCGCTCGAGCGCCCACATCCATCTACCCTTCTCGAGGAGCGTAGACACGCGGGGCTGCTCCGTCGCCTCCGTGTCAAGGTTGTACACGAGCGTGCACACTGCGACAACCAACGCCATCGCTATGATCTCCGGCGCACTACCCTCACCCCGTCTGTGCTTGCTTCGTCGCCCCGAGCGGCGCGGCGGGAGGAGCGAGAATGTCATGTCTGTGCGTCGCATGACTGCCTCACACAGCACATGCACCGTCGGAGGTAAGCCCATGTCGTGCACGCATCGCCACAGCACTGGCGTCGCGTTGTATGATGGGAAGGTGACGCTGTATGTATCTTCCATCTGTCGCGCGAGGTAGATGCTGGCGCGGTGTACCTTGCGCAGGGAGGGGATTGTCTGAGGGAGTGTGAGAAGTAGCTCTTAAAGCGGATGTCTCCCCCACCTCCGTCCTGAATGACATACGGGAGCCGGGATTGAGACGCGCGCACATGGCGTCAGGCAAGCAAGCGAGTGCGTCCATGTACGGCACGCGTCTGTCCAGCAAGAGACGTTTCAAGTCCGCGTAGAACACGGGCAATCGCAGAGTCCAGAAACCCAAGCTCAGCACCGCGAGTAGCCAGATCATGTGAAATTCGTCGACAGCGTTGTGCCAACGTCGCGACGTCTTGACACGACTAGCGGCGGCGAGTGCCTCCTCCATAGTCTGCGGCGGTGCGTCTGAGTCTGAGTGCGGGGTGTGCGCTGAGTGCTCGAGATTGTGCAAGTCGAGGATATCGTCAGCGTTGAGAGAGTCAGCGAGTGAGGAAGCGTCGTCTGCATCCATCTTCTCGTCATCAATTTTATCATCCTCCTTATCGTCTTCCTTATCGTCCTCCTTCTCATCCTCCTTGCCGTCGTCCGTGTGCTCCCTACGCAGACGCCGCCGCGGAGCCATCTCGAGCGGCGCTGCGACGAGGTCATTGAGGAGAGACACACGCAGCGCCCATAGATCGCGTACGACTGTCTGTAAAGAAGTTTGTGAGATGGGCGATAGCGGGTGTCTTCTCTCCCCACCTCAAATTCCCGTGGCAGCGACCACAGCTGCGTCAGGGAATCAACCTGTCGTCGTAGAACCAATTGCTGCGCTTGCAGATGCAGATATCTCAGCTTATCGCCAGTGTGCCCTGAAGTGGTTTAGATAAGAGGCGTTAGTTGCAACGAACGACCCACAGGCGTCGCGCTTGAGAGTCTTCTGACGCGCCTCACGCTCCTTCTTCACATAGCGCTGCCGCCCGATGTGCCGCGGCGCTGTGTCCTCCTGCGCCTCATTGCGGAAGCCCTAGACGGGTGAGATGGGAGAGAGGGGGGAGATGAGCGCACGCGCACCTCGTGGATGTGTCCCTCGATGCACATGACGTGCCCGCTCGCAGGATCTTTCGTCCACCGCCGCGTTCTGCACACGGGACATCGCATGAGGTGGTGGTATGGGTGAGAGAGGGGAGATGAGAAGTGAACTGAGTCTATCAGAGCTGTGTTGGTTGCTGCGTGTGCATGCGTGGCTTCATCTCCGCTGCGTTGCCGCCATCTCGCGCCATCTCCTCGTCTTCTCGTACCACCATCTTCTCTTTACAATTTCATGATAAACTACGCCGAGTACATCTTGCGCAGCTATTTCAAGGCTACGGAATGGAATCCAGATGCGCAGTACTCAAATCTCAACCGCGCCAGCGCAGGTGAGTGCAGCCATCTCTGACGCTTCTCCCGCCAACGACACACACAGCCATTCTCGACTTTGCGCCGCCATCTGCACTATCCGTCAGCGTGTCCTCACATCCCACCCACGCTTTCGCTAGCAGCTGCGGCCTCTCCATCCTCCCCTCCCTCACCGGCTCCGTCGCTTATCTCGCAAGCAGCGTCGACCTGCCGCGCACTAAGCCGTCGCTGGGGTCGCTAGTGCACACATTCGGTATACCCGCACTCCCGGCCACGCCCGCTAGCAGCAGCCGAGGTGGGTTGAGTGTGCATTCACGAGGTATTCGCTGACGCACGCTTCAGACCAACTACTCTACGGACAGCTCCATCTCCCCTCTTCCCGCCTCCACGCTCTCTATGCACGCCGTCTAGCACCCCACGCTCAGCTCACCGTGTCCAGCACCTCTCACGCTAATCCTCGCGAGCCGAGCGACATGTACCTCGCGTATCAGACTGACCGCGGGCACTACGCGAGCGAGGCTGCCTACTCAGTAGCCGACGGCATGGCATCTGCCTCCGCGCTCTTCCATTTTGGCGTCGTTGAGAAGGGCGAGTATCGAGGGGAGCAGCTGAAGGACAAAGAAAAGGACAAAGAGAAGGATGTACATTCAACAACTCTCGAACAAACCCCTCTCAATATCGACGAAGAAGCCGACGGCGATGGCGCAGGTGGTCTGCGTGGGCATTTCAGTCTAGGCGGAGAGCTGTACGCATCAGCGCAAGAGAAGTCCGCTGGAGGTGAGTTACATTATCTTATACATACTCGCATTGACGCGTTTCAGTATCCACTGGACTCCGCTTCCAAACCCTCCCCAACTCGCACTCCCACCACTCGCCGCCGACGGTGCTCGTCGCGCTGCTCAGCCCCATCACGGGCTACCTGAGCGGGACATACGCTGCGACTGTCGCGCGCGGTTTATCGCTAGCTTCGCGTTTCGAGTTCAACCTTTTCTCATACGAGAGCGTCACGACCGTCGGCGCCGAGTGGGCGATGCACCGCAGCGATAAGGAAAGCGACGAGGAGTATTGGGATGAGAACTTACAGGAGCTCGTCAACCCGATCCCGCTATCCGCGTCTATGGCCATCAGCGATCGCGATCCTGTACAGGGCTATTTGAAGGCGCGTGTGTCTACCGAGAAGGTGTGTTTGAGTTGTTTAGGTTGTGATTAAGCTGACTTTTTTTTTGCAGTCAGTAGCACTCCAGTACGTCGGCAGACTCAAGTCCCTCCTCGTCTCCCTCGGCCTCGTCGCGGATCTCACCAACCCCAGCAAGCCCGTGCAGAGCATCGGCATCGAGCTGCAGTACCTCTCGCAGGGCAACGATGCGGAGTAGAGGGGTGTTGACGTACAGGCAAACTGTTTAGATTAGTGCACGTCGCACACTGTATAGAAAAGTGTATCATTATGCATGTATTACTAGAATCTGGTTGGACACTATGGCGTATGGGTCAGAAGGTGCCTCTCACTGACCAATTTCTTCAAGTTACCTATCACCTATCACCCACACTCAGCGTGAAGCGACGCCATCGGTATCAGGTCCACGAGCTTCACAGGTCGCGCTATCTCCGCCTTCACTCTCTGCATGTGGCGATACTGCGACGGGCTGCGGTAACTTGGCGGGGTGTCTTGTGTGCCTTGATGCAGTTGCGGCTGACTTTCTTTTGGGTCGTCGAACATGCTTGGTGTGGTTAAAGCAGCGACACCATCCCCGCATACTCATTTACCCTCCTGCCTTTTCCGTACTCGGTCGGCGATTGATGACAACCTTCCCTGTTTGGCAGGTCGGAGTATCAGAGGTGTGATAAGGAAATCTTTCATACAACTGAATCATCAGCACAAACGCGGAGCTCAAAGAGGGGGTGCGGAGAGTTATCTACGTTCATAGCTCTTCATTCATTACTCTGCGATTAAGCTGACATCTTCAACAGCTGCATCCAAGTCTCAACACTACGGCATTCTCGCTCTATCAACACTTCTCAACAAGCACTCAGCACTCCGCTATTTGATTCACTAAAGTGTATTCAATTTCAACACATATCCGGGTGTCGAGTAACAATAGCTGTGAAGTTTCAGATAACGAGACTTCCTCAAAACGCTGGCATGAACATAGCTCTTCCTGATAAATGACTAGCTCCCTCATGAAGAACGAGATGAGGAAAGTATTCCTCAATTAGGCTGCTCACTCCACCATATCTAATGTCTTCATTAAATGAGTCGCAGTAATGTCTTATAAGCGGTACGTTAGCGGGTGAGAGTTAGAAGGCAAGTGTACCACTTACGTCAAGTGCTTGTGGTTTGCATTGAAGCGCCTAAACGCCTTGACTGAGATGGGATCGTGTGTGTGGAATTCCTCCAGCAGAGGCATAGCCTTATCGTAGATGCCTGCGTCGAACTTCTGCTTGAAAGCTGGCGAAAACCATTTATCGATAGCCAACGTCCTCAAGTGTCTAAACTTTCCCAGTTTCTTAACGTCCAGGAGGTCGTGGTCATCGGGTGACGTGTCAGCAGTGGCAGGCTTGTCTCTGTTTTGCATGGCGAGGTGGCAAAGTAACGGATTGTGGTTAAGCATGAACGACCACTGTTCCACGCAGAATTCTAAGCGCTCATTGAACAGCACAGTGCAATCTTGGAGCACGACCGACTCTAACTGCTCTCCGATGCCGTCCCATTTCACCAGAGGTTCCCAGACCTGCTCAATATGGAGGTCTTTCAAGTTAGGTAATTTTGTCTTGCCAAAGTCCACTTGCAAGCTATATAGGTGAAGCTTTTCCAGGTTGTCGAGCTGACCTAGCACCAGGCGTGGGAGTCGCTCGCCGACAGCGTAGTGCCATATATACTCCCAACAAGAGAGTCCCAATGACAGCTCTTTGATGTGCGGATTGAGGGCAAGGAGAGACAAGAGGTCATCGTAGGCGTTGTCGTAGGTGCGGGTTCTGATGTCCTTGGGATTGCGATGTCTGATGAAGGATCGGTGCATCGTTAGCTTCTTGAGCGACTTGAAATGAAGACCTTCGCTTAGCGTGAAAGCATATGTACCGAGGCTTTGAAGATGCTCGCGGAGGTATTTGCTGAATGAACCGCTATCTACTACCATATCTTTGTTGTTATCGGGAGCGCTGCCGCGATAGAGGGTGAGGTCGTGAACTTTTAAGGACTTTGGCAGGTGCAGCGTACTCTTGCTATCGAACTGAATGTCAATGTTCAAGATGTTGAATGTGGTGTGCGGGAAGTGATTGTCGAGCAATGTGCACAGTGCGTCGTAAGCAGCGCGATCGCTTACTATGCATTCCAAACTGTAAATGATGAGGCCCTGACGCGTCGCGAGCCATTCTCGCAGATGCTCCAATTTGTTGCCCTCAATGGTCATAGAAGTTGTTGTGTAGACTGCAAAACACTCTCATTAGGTGTGCTCGACGAGTTTTAGTCTAAAGTCAACCCACTCGGATGGCTCCTCAGCGCGTCACGCCAGTGACGGTTGACTTTCATTAGCTTTAAAATGTATTCGCGCTCTGTCTCCTTGCGCAAGCGGCCGTCGTTGACCGCGGCGTCGGCTATATTGAGAATTACTTCGAGTGGGAGATCGGATGTAATTGAGCGGTTCATGATGTAGCTGCTGTTGATGGTAGTCAAAGTGCAACGAGCGATTGACAGCAGCGTTTGACAGCGACCGTTGACAGCTGAGACGATGACGTATAGGAGCTTCTGATTGAAAGCGTTCGCGAATTGGATTGATTAGATTCGTTCAATCTTAATGATATTTTATGAGTGTCATGTATGCTTGCTTATCTGGCTTGCTCAAGGAGCTGTCACATCGCAGATAGTGCCAGAGTCAATGATTATAACCACGCGCTGACCGAAGCGAGTAAAACAGTGTCTATTAGGCATCTTATTATGACTGTTGCTAAATCTGGAGCTCTTGCGCTGCAGGGGTGAAGCTATGCTATCTTGGTGGTCGACTCGCAAGTCTTCTCGCAGATATGCGCGTGTGTTGGAGTAGAGAAGCTTTTATCATGTATGCAGATGAGATAAAGGTCACTTGTTGCCCTACATGCCTTTCTGATACCTCTGATCTCACAAGCATCGTCACAGCTATCTGGCGATGAGGTATAAGCAGCTCTTCGTATTGAAAACGTCATACATGCTGTCTAAACCTTTCGAATTTCAGATACAAGTTTCCATTGTCGTATACTATTTAACAAATGCGCATCTTTCAGTGCATAAGATATGACAATACCACTAGAATCTGAGTTAGGTATCGCGTTCAAAGTCGCGTTTCAAATGAGCTGTTCTATGAAGGAACATACATTCAGCAGCGCTAGACAGATACCTAAGTACTCACTTCAAGTGTTTGTGATTGTCTATAAATCGGGACCATGCTCTGTCCGTCAAGTTTATACCTAGGTAGACGTTCTCCAGCAACGGAAAGGCTCTGTCGTAGCTTCCAGCTTCGAATGCCGTCTCGAATTCATCAGAGTACCACCCGTCAATGTGCAACGTCTTGAGTTTATAGAACCTTTTCATTGCAAAGACATCCAAGAGATCAGTACCGCGATCGTCTGCATCATCATCGTCGTACTTGTCAGCGTTATCATCACCTTGATTGTCAGCGTAGCCTAGTACATTTAGCCTGAATCTCTCTTCAGCGCGAATGATTTGCTCACGTGAACTTATACGCTCATCGTCAAAGACCCTATTGCAGCCGTCTACTTCGAGCGTCTCTAACGTGTCTCCAATGCCCTCCCAGCTTGTCAAAGGCTCGTGAACCTGTGTTATACTGAGCTTCTTCAGTGCTCCGAAACGTGAATTGGTGAAGTCCATTTGTACACCGTTTATAGCTAGCTGTTGAATTGCATCGCGCTGTCCCAGAGCCAATCGCGGCAATCGGTCGCTAAGAGCTCGATATAGCCCAACTAGACTTCTACTCTGAGTCACCGACAAGACTTTGAGACGTGGGTGTGAGTCGAGGAATGTAGTCAGCCTGTTGTGATCTTCTTCGATTGAGCTACAGTAATCCAATTCTTGGAGTGCATCGAATGCCATATTGCCCCAGAATGTCACACCGACCATCTTCAATCTAGTGAGGTGGTTGCGTAGATAAGTACTGAATGAATCTAGATCCAAATAGAATAGACCTCTGCGGTGAGCAGTCACTGTAAGCCACTGCGTCTTCAAAGTCTCGGGCAGGCGTATGGTGTTTACAGACTCATCTCGCCCAAAGTCACCATTCTCCTCTCCCAGCTCAATTGACACCTCCTTGGCTCTGAGAGTGATGGGATAATGGTAGTTGAGCAGTCTGCGAAACGTTGCATACTTGCTGACAGTGCAAATCTGAACTACTAAAGATTGCAAAGCGACGTCTTGACGAGCAGACAGGTAGTCGAAAGCAGCTTGGGGAATGGGAAAGTCTGCGTCTCTCAGGCGACACACGGAGTAAGCTGGGATTAGTGAGGATGAGCAGGGCAGTGTCAACCATGTCTTGCTTACTTGGATAGCTTTTCATCGCGTAATACCAGTGACGATTGATTTGCTGGAATCGGGTGAGAAAATCGGCTGCACTGACGTAGTCACGGCGTCCGGCGTCGGCGATGGCGTGGATGAGCTCGGTTGGTAAGTTGGAAGCGGTGAGTTGCGTCATAGTGGTGATGGTCTGAGTGCAAGGAGAGATGCTCGAGGTTGTGACATTCTTTGACAGCGTACAGCTGGCGAGGCGAATGTCGGGTATGTCGCTACAATGTGAAGCTGCGCGCTGCATCCCATCTCTTGAGCTGGATGTTATGCGCCATCTGTGACGGAGATCTCGCCAGAGAAAAGAGATACACCATTTACGAAACATCGAGGCTATGTAGCAGCTCCACCTGCTTCCTCCCGCATCGCTTCCTCATATTCTGTAATAATTTTCAGCGAATCGTCAGTAGTTGTGGAAATACAATTGGTCTATCGCAGCAACAATCATCTCAATAGAGCATGTGCTGTTTGGTAGCAGTACACCGCTGCCACACGTGTCACTAACGAATACAACCCGATCGTCAATCTTCCCTTTCGGCCCACTGAGCGGCGTGATCGCAATCTGCAGGCTTCGAAGCTTGTGTCAGGGAGAATGCAATGCTGCGTGGGGTCGAATTCGATCACATATCCAGGAAACGCCGTCTCGGAGAGGGTTGCTTCTTATTGTACTGGGCCGCCAAAGGATTGTGGAGTATTAACCATTTGAAGCACTGGCACGATACGAGAGCCAGGGATAAGGCCGGCTACGTTACTTGAGATGCTCCGATCAAGGCTAATCGGGTTATGCTTTGCCCATCAACTCAAGTCGTCAATGAATTACACTCAATGCACACCTGGTCTATCAAAAAATGAGTAGATTGCATAGTCTTTTACACTGCAAAGCCGTTTACATTAGCTGATCAATCTTCTTGATGGATGGGAGCAGAGAAGACGCCAGCGTCGAAAAAACGCTGAAAGGGCGGGAATGGTTGAGCGCATGATCAGTGAGTTTGTCTCGGTAGGCCGCTGGATGTATTAGCCTAGTGGCAGAGACGGAGATAATCTCTGAGCTCTATGACGCAAGTGTCGAGGCGTGTTGAAGCGTAAGACGCCATTGCTTATTTTCAGTTCTTAGCGCTGCAGCATCCTCAGCCCTCCACTATTCAATGTACTAAGCTATTTCTAATTACAATTCATATCCAAGTGCCGCGTAAGTATATGTGTAACGTTATAAGTGATTGTATAATGCACGGAATCAATCGCTTTCCGAGCCGGATGAAATGATCACAAGATCCGAGTCGGATGAGTTGTCTGCAAGACCAGGCAACGTACTCCTATTACGTGTCGCAATGGACATGGCAAATGTTGCCATTTCTGCAGAGTCTAAAGCTTCTTGTTGTTCTTGTGTGAGAGTCCCGTTTTCTTCAGCACGCCTTGCAATGGACATGACCCTTTCTGCCATTTCAGCGAAGTCCATAGCTTCTCCTCCTTCTTCTTCTTCTTCTTCTTCTTCTTCTTCTGCTTGTCTGAAATTGGCCACTCCTGAGAAGTCCGTAGCTGCTTGTTGTTGTTGTCTGAAATTGGTCAGTCCTGATAAGTCTATAGCTTCTTGTTGTTGTTCTTGTGTGTAGTTGCCCAATCCTAATAAGTCTCTAACTTCTTGTTGTTGTTGTTGTGTGAAGTTGGCCGTTCCTGATGAGTCTGTGGCTTCTTGTTGTTCTTGTTCGAAAGGTTGAATGAGTTCCGGGATTAAATGTTCAAACATCCTGGCCGCTCCGCAATATCTTATGTCGTCTTTCAGCGAGTCGCAGTATGTCCTTAAGATTGGCATATTAGCAGTGAAGAGCGAGATTTAGCGCACCACTCACGTCAAGTGTTTGTGATTATCATCGAAGCGCCTAAACGACATGAAAGAGATGTGGTCGTGTGTGTGGAATTCCTCCAGCAGAGGCATAGACTTATCGTAGAAACCTGCGTTAAACTTCTCCTTGAAGGCTGAAGAATACCATTCATCGATAGCCAACTTTCTCAAGTGCCTGAACTTTCCCAGTTTCTTGGCGTCGAGAAGGTCGTGGTCATCGGGCGACGCGTCGGCATCGGCAGGCTTATCCCTGAGCAGCTTGGCGACGTAGAGAGATACTGGATCGTTGTCCAGCATGAGCATCCACTCTTCGTCGCAGAACTCTTGAAATTCGTCATACAGCCTAGTGCAATCCTGGAGAAAGATCGACTCCAGCTGCTCTCCGATACCGTCCCATCTCATTAGGGGCTCGTAGACCTGCTCAATATGGAGGTCTTTCAGGGCAGGTAATTGTGTCTTGCGGAAATCTACCTGCAAGCTGAAGAGGTGCAGCTTCTCCAGGTTGTCGAGCTGACCTAACGCCAAGCGCGGAAGGCGCTCGCCGACGCCGTAGTGCCATATGCGCTCCGGCCAAGAGAGTCCCAATGACAGCTCTTTAATGTGCGGATTGATGGCAAGAAGAGACAAGATATCGTCGTAGGTGTTGTCGTACGTTCGACTTCTGATGTCCTCAGGTTCGCGATATCTGATGAAGGATCTATGCATCGTTAGCCTCTTGAGCGACTTGAGATAAAGACCTTCGCTTAGCGTGAAGGAGGTTGTGTTGAGGCTTTTCAGGTGTTCGCGGAGGTATTGGCTGAATGATCCGCTGTCTATTTCTATGTCTCTGTAGTAATCGGGCGACTCCCCGCGGTCAAGGGTTAGGTCGTGGACTCTTAGAGATTTTGGCAGGTGCAGTGGACTCTCTCCGTCGAACTGAAAGTCAATCTTCAAGAGGTTGAATGTGGTGTGCGGAAAGTGATTGTCGAGCAATGTGCACAGTGCATCGTAAGCAGCGCGATCTCTTACTACGCATTCCAAACTGTAAATGATGAGGTCCTGACGCGCCGCGAGCCATTTTTGCAGACTCCGCAGCTTGTTGCCCGTAATGACCATAGACGCTGTTGTAAAGACTGCAAGACACTCCCATTAGGTGTGCTCGACAAGTTCAAAACTAAAGTCTACCCACTCGGATGGCTCCTCAGCGCGTCGCCCCAATGGCGGTTGATTTTTCGCAGCTTCATAATGTAATCGCGCTCTGTCTCCTTGCGCAAGCGGCCTCCGCTGAGCCCGGCGTTGGCTATATTGATAATTACTTCGAGTGGGAGATCGGATGTAACTGGGCGGTTCATGATGTAGCTGCAGTGGTGTCTTTGGTGGTGCGTCCGGCGGTGAAGCTTTGCTTAGATGGTGGTCAAGGCGCAAGAAGCGATTGGTAGCGGCCAGCCTAGCAAATACGTTGAAGCGTAAATTGCAAAAAAAAAACAAGACAAAACGCATTCAAATTATACATGATTCTGATTTGCGAGAAGCGACACAGCTGTGAAAAAATAGAATAGATATAAATTTTAGAATGTCGAATTTCGACATAATAGATTTATTCTATTATGACGCGCGCCTTTAAAATTTAATAAATAGAATAGATTTATTCCGCCAATTTGTCCATTTTGGACATATTGCCGCCCAATATTGGGATCTATTTTCAAATTTTGACATTTTATAATTATTCTATTTTATCCATTCTGTGATCTATAGGACTGATAAATATGCATATATATCCAGAATATACAAAAAAGCCACCATTCTGCTGCCAGTCAATTCCTCGAAACTGCAATAATATCAAGTAACGCCTCTGCAGTCTCTTCGACACCTCTACGCCTCGCGCAGCCACCTCCTCGTGCGCCTTGACTCCGACGACCAATTCAGCCAGAATCTGTACGCGTGGTCAGTAAAGTTCAGTGAAACAGCTGGAACTTACGTTGATGCCGTGTGAGAAGTTGCAGCTAGTGCATGGAGTGTGATTGACTAGTAATTGTATGTGGCGAAGAGATCTTGAAGTGAAATTGGCCAAGGTAACGAAGAATGCGCAGGCGAGTTCGCAGTGGCTTTGATGTAGCTTTGGTTCTGACCTGTGCACAAATATTAAAGTAGCTTTGCGGGTGCGCGTGGATGTTCAAAGCTGCGGGTTACAACCGAGGTAGAAAGCGGAGAGTGTGCAGTAGCATTCTCAGTACGTCTGAATAGTGTCCGAAGTCTGTGCACGCGCGTCCGCCAGCACACCAAAACTTTCAGCGTAAATCCCTAGCTAGGGTTACAAAAAATTTAATCATTTTCTTCGGATTTTCACGGCTGCGAGAAAAATTGCTCCCACTGGGGGTTGAACCCAGGACCTTCTAGAAGCGAAAACAGAGAGTTTCCCTATAAGCTAGACGCGCTAACCACTACGCTATAGGAGCTAACGGCTTCGCTTCAGACTACGGCTTTGGTAGACCTTGCGTTAACGGTCGAAATCAGGAAGTTAAAATAGCAGAGTGTTTACCTTTTTGCTAGGGAGTGCCTTGTTTCTGCAAGCGCTTGGCGAGGTTTCAAAACTTCAACAGCCCCTCACAGCCTCGATGTACGCGTCAAACCGCTCCTCTTCGTCAGGCCAGGCGCGGAATTTTTACGATATCAAATCACCATTCAGTTCAGAGCCGCCTGTAGGTGTAAACTACACGTCAAAAGTATAGACGGGCGCACTTCTACCTTGTATCGCATTGACGATATATTTAACTATACTACTGCCACTACATGCAGATGTAGATAACGCGGTACAGTAGAAGGAAGCGAAGGTGCCATAGCAAGTGCAAGTGCTTTCAAAGGTGCTATTGTCTACCGTCGTAAGCGTTGCTAACATCATTTGGTGGTGCTGCAGAGGTGAGGGAATGAGGAAAGCGCAGGTCGAATAAGTAGAGTAGAACCCTCTTCAAGAGGCTACAACGATAGATTCACTGCATGCTGCTAATCTCGTTTCTTTGCCTCATGCTATGATGATGCTAGCATGTGCTATGGAATGCCGCGGGAGACGAGCAGTCCACGACATGCCTTGAATAACACAATAGCTGTTCTAATAATTCCAGCTGCATCGCAATGATCCCGTCAAGTATCAGCGATCTCGCCTATCTCGCTGGTGATGGTACGAGGTGAGGAAGCTGTTGAAGCAAGCGAACGAAAGCAGAGGGAGATGCAAATAAATCATAATAACCTCCAAGCAACTCTGATAACAGATCTCTTACTCTCACGCTCTTATCGCGCCGCCTTCCCTTACTCTCAACTACCAACTTCTCACTTTACTTCACAATGGCAATAACGGTGACGCCGCTCGCGGGAACGGGTGCGCGGGGCGACGATATGCACGCTGCGCCCATGTGTCAGCTGCTGGAGCTAGACGGTGCGCGTGTGCTGCTAGACGTTGGCAGCCGGGACTGGGACGGGCAGGAAGACTACGGCTACGAAAAGGCGCTGAAGGAGTGAGTGAGGAGTATGTGATATACCTCTCTAACGTAACGCACTCAGGCTGGCGCCAACGATCGATCTCGTGCTCATCTCGCATGCCTCGAGCAAGCACAGCGGGATGTACGCATACGCATACACACACTACGGGCTGCGGTGTCCAGCGTACTGCTCCCTGCCGGTGAAGGAGCTTGGGCGGCTGACGACGCTGGAGGACATCATAGGCTGGCGCGGTGAGAGGCGGGTGGAGAGCGAGGAGAAGACAAGCGACGGCAATGATAACGGAGAGAATAACAGCGAAAACACCTCTCAGCACACACACACTCCCACGCCCACTCGCGAGGAGAACCGCGCGGCCTGGGCAGCCGTCAAGGACATCCGGTACCACCAGCCGCAACACCTCTACGGCAAGCTGCGCGGAGTGACTATCACCGCATACGCAGCCGGTCATACCCTCGGAGGCACACTGTGGAAGCTGCGCGCGCCCTCTGCCGGCACTATCCTGTACGCGGTCGGAGTGAATCACATGCGCGAGCGACACCTGGACGGGACGGCGCTCGTGCGCGGCGGTGCAGGATTGGCGGTGCACGAGCAGCTGGTGCGGCCAGGTCTAGTGATAACGGACAGTGAACGCGGTGCATGCGTCAACGCTAAGAGGAAGGACCGCGACGCTATGCTGCTTGACGTCGTGAACACAACATTACAAAGTGGACACTCGCTGTTGCTTCCATGCGACCCCACCACGCGTATCCTCGAGCTGCTCGTCCTGCTCGACCAGCATTGGACGTACATGGGTGGCACGCGTCCGCCACTGTGTCTTGTCAGCAACACCGGCAGCGACATGCTCAAATTCGTGCGCGGTTTGATGGAGTTTTTCGGCGGCGCGACAGCAGCAGGCGACAGTACGCTGCACCGCAAGGAGAGGGAGCGCGGCGTGCTTGACTTCAAGACACTCAATTTGTTCACCTCAGTAGAGGCACTCGAGGCGGCATACCCAGCCACCACTCCCAAGCTTGTCCTCGCGGTGCCATTTTCCATGTCCTACGGCAGCTCGCGGAGGCTCTTCCGCACCTTCGCAGACACCCCCGGGCATGCCATCGTGTTGACGAACCGTGGCGCGCCGGGGTCGCTCGCGCGCGATCTCTTTAACAAGTGGGACGGCGCGCAAGAGGAGCACTGGGGTAGCGGCAAGCTCGGCCGCGTCGTGCACGGCGATTGGCGCGTGCACTACACTCAGCACAGCAAGGTTCCACTGCTCGGGGAGGAGCTGGCGGCGCACCAGAACCATGAGCGACATGTGCGCGAACAGGAAGCTGCGCGGCAGGCAGCAGACTCCCGCCGGCGTCGCATGATGGAGGCGGATGCACAGGAGCAGGAGGAAGAGGAGGAGGAGGGGGATTCAGAGAAGGAGGACAGCGATGGTGAGGAGCAGGCGGGTCACCGCGATGCTCTACGCGACCATCCAGAAGACGTGCAACAGGTCAGTTTCGACATCTACCTCAAGGGACACTCCACACATGGTGCCACCTCTTTCTTCAAGACGGCTCAAGGTAGCGCACCACGTTTCCGTATGTTCCCCTTCGCCGACACGAAACGCAAGATGGACAGCTACGGAGAGGTTATCGATGCTGAGCGGTGGATGAGCCGCGGGCGCGAGATGGAGCGGCAGGCGGCCGAGCGCGACCTTGAGCACGAAGCGAAGCGGCGCAAGATGGAGGAGGAGGCGGACGCAACGCCCGCAGAGCCGCCATCTAAGTATACCAGCGAGGAGGTGGACGTCGACGTGCGCTGCCAGGTGGTGTACATTGACATGGAGGGGCTGAACGACAGCCGCGCGATCAAGAACATTATGCCGCGTCTGAATCCGCGCAAGGTGGTGGGTATGGGTGTACACAAGAAGAAACACGCTAACACTCCCGCAGATACTCGTCGGAGGTACACAGAACTCCTCCACTTCCCTCATCACCTCCTTCAACGCCATCTCCGCCATGACCAAGGACATCTACGTGCCTGACATTGGCGAGGCGGTCAAGATTGGAGAGCACACGCATAGCTACACCTTCACGCTCAGTGACAGTCTCGTCGATAGTGTGCGGATGGCTCCGTTCGAGGACTTTGTAGTGGGACATGCTGTCGGACGGATGCGCTACCACGGCGAGGCGCTCGTGCCGACGTTTGAAATGGTTAGTGGGGGTGTAGAGAGCAAGCATATCGAGGATGTAGAACAGGATGATGAGGCTATCGAAGAGCAGGGTGAGGAAGGCAAGGACGAGAGCATGAACGTAGACAGCAAAGAAGGCGAGCAAGGTGAACAAGGTGGACAAGGCGAACAGGAGAACACCGATGCCAACACTACAACCATCTCACGCGATCTCACACCCCACCCTGAACTCTCCCTCACGAACACTGCACGCGCACCAATTTCGCTTTATATCGGCGACATGAAGCTCACCTCTCTCAAGGCCAAGTTGGGGTCGTACGGGCTCAATGCGGAGTTCGGCGGCGAGGGTGTCTTGATCTGCTGGAACGAAGTGAACGAGGAGGAAGGCGCGGTGGCCATATCCAAGAGCCCCAAGGGCGAGCTCAACATTACATCAAGTCTGATGGGCGACGGCGACATATACTACACGGTCCGCGATGCGGTGTACGGCATGCACGCGGTGATAGAAGGTGGATGAAGAGAATGTATTGGTGTACATTAGTGAATGCATATTTATAACATGACTGATTGATTTGAGTTTGAGATGGGGTGGTGCAGAGACGAGATTGATTTCTAATGGCGGGAATTCACCGATGTCATGTTTTTTATAGCTACGCTTTTATCAGAGCGTCGGTCTTCTCTATTACAAAGCCAACCTCAGTGTCACAATCAAAATGACGACATCGAGATGTCAACGCACTTGAGCCACAGTGTGCGCTCTCCGTTCAATTTAAAGCATTTATAACCAAGTAAATCGGATTCTCACATATTTTCATTGCCTCCATTTTCTTCTCTCCTCGCACCTCCTCGCATCTCCTCGCATCTCTCACCTAAACCACCACAGCCATGGACGGGAAACTGCTGCAATACAACTCACCGCACACAACGCCTCTGCCGATGTTCCTCAGCGGGGACACCGCGTCTACCAAAGTTCTCGTGTTCGTTGCGGGATTGACCAACACTCTTCTGAGTGTGCCGTACGTCGCACCGCTGAGCGAGGCTTTGGCGGGTGAAGGCTGGGGCGTGTGCCAGCTGCTGACCTCATCGTCCGGCTATGGCTTCACGCACGGGTCACTTGACCGGGACGTGAGCGAGATGTCGAGTGCAGTGAAGACGCTGCGCGAGCTTGGGTGGGTGTGGTTGCCAGAGTGCGGTGCAATTACTGACAAGTGCACTACAGCAAAACGAATATTGTAATAATGGGACACAGTACCGGTTCGCAAGATGTGTTGCACTACCTTACAAGCGACAATCTCGAGAAGGTGAACGCAGGTATCTGCCAAGCGCCCGTCAGTGATCGTGAAGCCATCGACGACAAGATACGGTCTTATATCCCAATGGCGCAGCAGCTGATAGCGGAGGGGAAGCAGGACGAGGCCATGCCGCGTGAAAGCTGTACATGGTTCCCAGCGCCCATCACCGCTTTCCGCTTCAACTCACTCTTCGCGGAGGGCGGCCAGGACGATTACTTCACTAGCACTCTCCCAGACTCCCACTACGCTGACACTTTCGCTAAGGTGCACCACCCACTCGCTCTCATCTTCAGCGGCGCCGACCAGTTCGTGCCTGAGTACGTCGATAAGCAGGCACTCGCGACGCGCATGGAGAAACTCGCAGACGGACACGTCAAGCGTAGCGTCGTCATTGCTGACGCCAAGCACGATTACGAGGGGGGTCTGGAGGGCAGCCAGCCCACCAAGAAGCTGATCGCGGAAGTGGTGGACTTTGTGAGGAAGTGGGGTGGATAGATTGTGTAAAGACACCTTGAAAATAAGACGGCAAAAGAGCAAGACAGCAAGACAGCGTCTTTGTATATTGGCATGCATGATATCGACATTGTGGAAGTGTGCGGTTGTAAACCACTCCCTACGCTCTCTCCTATCACTCTCTCTTCTCTCCCTTGCTCTCCCCCTGCTTCTTCTTGCTCCAGATAATCCACGCCGCCTGTGCAGCTGCGAGTGGGGGACACAGCCACTGGACGACGTACCACCACCGCGTTCTGTCGCGCCACTGCTGCACGACCATAGCGACTTCCCTGTGCGTGTCCTCTCTGGTGCCGTCGTTGTGTATGACCTGGTCTGCGAGCGAGACCTTGTCGTCGATCGGGAACTGCGCCGCCATCTTCTTCTCCGCTTCCTCCTTGCTGACAGAGTCTCTAGCCATCAGGCGCTGCAGCTGTGTCTGGGGCGAGCAGTACACGAGCGCGGCGAGGCCGACGTACCTGTGCAGTGTGGCTTCGAAGAGGAGGGGGACGTCGAGGACGACGATGGAGTGAAGTGAAGCGTAAGCTTTGAGTACCTGGTGATGTTGTAAACAGGTGCGCCTATCCGAAATAACACTCCCCCACCTCCCAAGCTGTACGCTTCAGAATCGCAGGATGGAGCACACCCTCGATCCACTTCTTCTCCGCCTTATCATTGAAGAGAATCTTCCCCAGCGACGGCCTGTCAAGCACCTCCTGTTGCGTCTTGTCGTCCCATCGCAGCACTTCCTTGCCGTAGCGGTCGACGATCTGGCGCAGCGCTGGCGTGTGCGGCTCAACGACCTGCCGCGCTACGGCATCCAAGTCTACCACTTTGATCTTGTGCTCCTCCCGTAGCCGCTGCGTTACTGTCGACTTGCCTGTGCTAGGAGTGCGTGAGCGGAGAGATGCGGAGATGGCGAGCGCACGAAATACCGCCAGTCAGTCCAACGACTATGGGAAGTGTGAGGAATAGATTTTGCATGCGATTGCGCAACTTACCGAGCATCGATGATGATAGATAAGAGATAAGAATGGGGAGGCGCGAGGAGGAGCAATCATACACAAAGAAACGCCCACAAACACTCTTAAACGTCGTAATATATGTATATAAAGAAATCTTATAAGAAGGGCATATTGTATGGCCTAGCCGGAGCGTTGGCGAGAAGAGAGACTGAGGAAATAAGTCGATGAAGCGATAAAACAGTGAAACAGTGAAACGTTTATACGTTCAAACGTTGAGAAAAGTCCTGTATAAGTGGGTGGCTTTGTAGAAATGAAGAGATAATCCAATTACGAGTATAGCGGGTGGTATATCTTGAGTGGATAGTTAATTTTGAGGCGTGGTGAGGTGAGCAATATGTTTATGAGTGCACCTCAATTACCACCCTGCAGCATCTGTCCAAGCTGCTGTCTCTGCTGATTGTTTACCAACGACGAGCTCCTCCTCTTGTCCTGAGCGTCGTAAAGCGACTGTCTCTTATTGAACTCGGACAGCGTGTCTGCAAAGTCGTCCGCCTGGCTCGTCAGCCCGAGAACCTCCTTCGGACACACACCCTCGACGCCCTTAGCGAGATGCTGGATCGAGCACCAGCCGTCGTCCCACTCGCGCACGATCTTGACTTTGTCGCCTGGAATAAGCATCACTTCGTCAGGCAGACTAGGTACGAATTGGGTGGTGGCTGTGGCCTCCTGGCCTTGCGTCACTGACATCTAAAGTAACGGTAAGTGACTGCTACTCCCGTTGAACAACCCCACTTACTGGCATTGGTATGTATGTCGACGAACGCTCTATCACGTCGCCAGAAGACGAGTGCGAGCCCACTGGTGCCTGTGGTATTGGTGCAGGCATGTCGTGCGTCGCTGATGGGGATGGAGATGAGGCTGTGGCTGCTCCTACGCCTGCCACGCCCGCTGCTGCTCCCGCTGCTGCTCCCGCACCGCCCATTCCTCCCATGAACGGCGCTGGTCCACCACCGAAGCTGGCATTTGACTGTCCTGCCAACGCTCTGTCACCGGTGAACTGCATCCTCGATCCCCTTTGCTGCGTCTTGGCCTGTCTCTTGCGCTTCTTGACCATAGCGAGACAAACCAGCGCGATGATGGCGATGAGTGCAGCGATACCGACGCAAATACCAGCAATACCGCCTCCTGACAGCCCGTTGTTAGAGGAGGAGTTGCTGTTGGACGTGTTATCAGGCACGCTGGAGATGGTGTTGTTGGGTGCTGAGAAGGTTTCCGAGTTGCTGGACGATGGAGATGTCAGAGATGGAGATGAAGAAGATGAAGATGGTGAGGATGAAGGGGTTGGGGATGAAGTGGCTGGGGTGCTGCTTGCTGGCGGTGTGGTGTTGGTGTTGCTGGCGGGAGCAGAATTGGCAGGAGATGGTGCACTTGCTGGCGCGCTTGCAGGGGTGTTGGCTGGCGCACTTGCTGGTGCACTAGCCGGTGTATTCGCATTCGCGCTGCCCTCGCTGGCCGGCTGTGGACTTGCTGCCGCACCAGCGTTCGGATCTGCCTGTGCAGCCTGCGACGGCGCCGCGTTGCTCTCGAACGTCGGCGAGGCAGTCGGCAGCAGCGCCGCTGGTATGGCTCTCTTCTCGTGCATTCTCTCCTGTATTTTTATCCCGCGTCTGTGCTCCCTTCCACGACGATAATGACTGTGCATTTCAAATTGCGATACTGATTTCAAACGAGCGTTTATTTTATGTCCTTTAATATCTTCAGAATACCTCAACCAATAGAATATCGTCCAGCGCTATCCTCTCAATTTGGTATTTTAATTCGTGATGGTTGAGTTTCAAAACCAGTCACTCAAAGGCGCTCATTGCGTCCGCTCCGTCGCGCATTCCTAGAATCATAATTCCTTGGCTTCTAGATAATTCATGGGCAATATACAATTCAATTCTCATATTCTTCAAATATTTACTGCTACATATTTATTACGCGCAGCCTTCTTCCCCTTGCGTTGTCCTGGGGGAGGTGGTGGTTGTGCAGAATTAGGCGTGGGCATTGCAGGTGAAGGTGCTGGTGGATGTGGCTGTGACTGTGCTTGTGACTGTGCGTTTGGTGTTGCACTGGCAGGGCGAGAAGGAGGTGCAGCACTAGGTGGGCGAGGCGGAGGCGGAGGCATACCGCTTCCGCCACCCATACTCGCGCTCATGCCTCTCAGATCCATGCTCACGCTGTTCTTCAGCGTGCTGCCTCCCCTCATGCCCCCACCCGCGACTCCGGGTGACGTAGTGTTAGCACGCGGTGGTGGTGGTGGCATCTTTGGCGACGAGCCTGTTCCGCTGCTCTCGTTCGCCTTATTCACCCAGCGCTTCTGCTCGGGGTCGTAGTAGAACGAGGACTGCTCGCCAAGCTTCGCCTTGACAGGTCCTGGCCCTGCTTGTTGCTCGTCCTTCTTCCACCACCTACTCAGCCAGCTCGAGGAAGCTGATTGTTTGAGTTCTGGAGGTGCAAATGTTAGCTACCAAACCACTACAAAAGCACCACTCACCTGGTCTCTTCTCCTGCTTCTTCTCCTCTCTATCCTCCTCCTTCTCGTCCATCTTGGGCGTGTTGGCTGGCGTAGTCGACCGCGAGAACCATCCTGTCTTCTCCTGTGCTGATGGCGCTGGAGGCGGTGGTGGTGGCTGCGACTGTGCAGAAGCTGCCGCGCCTCCCTGCTCGCCCTTCTCCTTGGCTCTCTTGTCCTTCGCCATCTTGGTCGAGTTGTTGCCGAATCCCAAGTCGTCCTCCTCTTCCTCCTCATCAATCTCATCAATGACGCGCGGACTGCTGTATGTGTTGGCGTTCGTCATTGGCACATCCATTGAATCCATCAGAGACACAAAGTTGCCTCCCTCACTCTCATCCATCTCCTCTGGTGCATTAAAGTCCTCACTAGCAGCAGCGCTGGTGTGACCGAAGGGCGATGTGAGTGCTGATGGAGGTGGAGGTGGTGGTTGAAGGGGATTTTGTGGAGGTGCAGGAGCGTTCGAAGTAACGTTGTCTTGCTCATCTTCCTCCTCCGCATCTCCTCCATCTTCCGCATTACCAGGCGCATATCCAAATGGTGAGGTGAGTCCCGCTGCAGGAGGTGGTGGCGGTGGTGGCTGTGCAGGCGAGGATGCTGGTGGGCGAGGTGATGCACCGCTTAGCCCTGCTGCAGGAGGAGGCGGTGGTGGTTGCGTAGAGGCAGGAGGTGGAGGTGGTGGTGGTTGCGATGCTCCAGCTTCGCCCGACAGTCCTCCACTGAAAGGTGGCGTGACTGCAACAGGCGTCACCTCCTCCTCCCCGTTAGCACCTCCCACTTCACCTTCCATTGGCGAAGGCAAGTCGCGCAAGAGGCTCTGCATGTTGCTTATTCCCGTGGCACCTCCGAGACCACCCATTGCACTAGCAGCTCTAGGCTGGCCCAGCGCATTGCCCGGGTTGAGATAAGATGGACTGTCTGACGCCCTTCTATCGCCACCTCCGTTTCCATAGTTGGGGAGATCGAAAGCAGACACCGCTCGACTCAGTCTGCCGTTGGTGGACGACTCATCGATGCTCGTGAACGTGGCAAATGGATCATCCTCCACCTCTTTCTTCTCGGCCATCGGAGTCTTCACGTCGTCATCATTGCCAGCAATGAACTTGGTCAGTCGGCCCTCCATACTGTTCCACAGAGTGTCGAGCGATGGTCTCGCTATCTTCTTCGTCAGCCACGACTTGTCGTCTGCGCTAGAGTGCGTTGACAGTCTGTCGCTGAGCTCCTTGAGCTGAAGGTATAGGTTGGGGTGGTAGGGAGGCTGCTTGGAGAGCTTGATGACGGTGGCGATAGCTTCGCAGTACCTGCTAATGTCAGATAAATGTCCACCTCAATACACTTCCCACCCACCTATTCGAATCGCTCAGCTTGCCACACTCCGTCAGCTCCCATGCGCGCACGACCTTGTACGCCTGCAGATACGGCAAGCCCTGATACTCGCCCTTCTTGAAGTGAGGGCTGAGGCTAAGTGCGTACTCGACGACTTCCGCCAACTGGCATGCTTCGCCATCATACACCCCTTTCGCACATCCAATCAGGTGCATTTTGCTGCCGTATCCGACCGCCGGTGAGAGGATGTAGCAGGTGTGCGCGGCATCCAACTCGCCCTTCTCGAGCAGCTTGTCGCCCAACTCCGCCAGTGCGCGCTGCGCATCCACGTTGTTGAGGTTGTCGACGAGCGTCGATGCAGTCATGTTCCAGTGGCTGGTATCGCTGGGTGCGATCGACGTGTTCTGTGCGCCTGCAAACAGACTGTAGGCGACGCGCAGACTATCCCAATTCTTGCCCGTGTCCTGGCCTCCGCTCAGCTCGTAGTTGGCAACGGCACCAACCGTCTCCGACCAGAGCTGCTTGTCGACGCATGAGGATATGATAAGTGCATGCGACCACAGCTTGTGCTCTAGCGCGTACTGCACTGCGTCGCGCTTGTCACCCTTCACGAGCAAGTCTTGGATGGTGTCGAGGTGCCCCGTCGTGACGCTATACGTCGCAACCATGCTTTCCTCCACCGCATAAGGCGTCTGTGACGATGGGAAGGGCTTGATGTGCGGGGAGGTGTCGTCAGCAGGTACGGTGATCTGCAGACCTGAAGGAGCGCGTTTGTGGGAGGTAAGAGGGTTGCTTGAAGTGGTCACCTCCTCCGAAAGAAGTGCATCGCGGATTTCCTCACTCTGGTTTGAGCTGCAGGGAATGTTAGAAGTGCTCACTCTAACCCATCAAACCCACCTTAGCACGCCATTGTGCACCACCAACAACCTGATCACCTTCAACAGCGCCACTCTCGCCTGCCCTGCTCCCATGTTCATCTTGCTCTCGAGGTATTGCACAACATCGGCTTTTTTGGTATGGGTGTTACCGAAGAGTGGGCCTGGGAATCGGGACGAGAGGTCTGCAGGCAGCAAGCCCGTTAAATCGCATATGTTGACCGTAGAAGATGTGTTCTGAGGCATGCCAAGTGTCGAGGGTGTGAGGGGTGTGAATGGCGAGGCGTAGTGTGCTGATGAAGGATTGTGTATCACCACCTTACCACCAAAGCCGAATGACACGATTGGTGCTTTCGAGTAGGTGTCTGACGAGCGCGCTGCCTGTTGTGGAGCTGGTGATGCCGATTTTGATGCTGCCTGCGCAGATGGAGGCGCATACACCGACTGCTGAGCAGGTGGAGAGTATACAGCCTGCTTTGTTTGTTGCTGAGGAGAGTATACTGATTGCTGCTGTTGTGGGGTGTAGAATGACTGCTGAGATGATGGCTGGTCATACACCGATTGCTGTGGCTGATCGTATACCGATTGTTGAGCTGGTTGAGCTGGTTGATCGTACACTGATTGCTGAGCTGGTTGATCGTACACCGACTGCTGAGGTGGTTGATCGTATACTGATTGCTGAACTGGTTGATCGTACACTGATTGCTGAGCTGGTTGATCATACAGCGACTGCTGAGATGGTTGATCGTACACTGACTGCTGAGCTGGTTGATCGTACACTGACTGCTGAGCTGTTTGATCGTACACCGACTGCTGGGATAGTTGATCATACACCGGCTGTTGAGGTGCTTGCTCGTAGACCTGCTCGTTACTCGTTGGAGGGTCATATGCAGACCGCTGTACCTGTGCTTTGACTGGAGGTGGAGGAGAGTGCACCGACTGTGCTGCTGGTGGCTGCTCAGGAACAGAGTAAGTGGAAGTCTGATCCTGTGCTTGCGCAGCTGGAGGCGGTGGGGGTGGTGGATGTACAGCTGCTTGCGGTGTTGCATACACGTCCTGTACTTGCGCAGGCTGAGCTGGTGGAGAGTATACAGACTGCTGAGCCTGCTGAGCTTCTGCTGGCTGCGCATACATCATTTGGTCTATCGCAGGCGGTGCGTATTGCGCTGGCGGTGCATAGGCAGCTGAGTACAGTGAGGCATAGTTGTCGCTCTCACCGTGTCCGGACTGCTCTTGAGGAGGCAAGTACTGCTGCTGCGGTGCGTATTGTGAGTTGTACGTCTGTGGCTGCTCCGCTTGCTTAGTGTGGGGCACCTGCTGTAACGGCTGTGACGGCTCTGACAGCTGTGGTTGATATGGGTCCACCTGATACTGTTGTTGAAGCGGTTCATACTGCTGCTGGGCTACCTCATACGGCTGCTGAGCTGCCCCATACTGCTCCTCATGTGTATGATGTGGCTGCTGTGCTGGGTAATTTGAATCGAAGTGGTATTGTTGGTCGTATTGATTATGCTCGTAATGCTGCTGATAATCTTGCTGATACCCTTGCTGCTGCTGCTCCTGATACTGCTCTGCGAGTTGCTCAAACTCGTCGACGTGTTCCGCTCCCGGCTGCTGCGGTTGGTCTACATTGACGAGCTGCTCGAAAGACTGCTCCTGCGCGTTCGTATGAGCCGTCTGCAGCCAGTCATCTTGAGCTCCGCGCTGCTGTTCTTGAGCTTGCGTCAATCCATTCAAAAACTCCCCGGAATCGTCGTTGTTGGGGTTATTCTGTAGCGCCAGGCTATCTTCACCGCCCCTAGCACCCGCATCTCCGCTCATCTCTGCTCCCTGTGTCCCATCTAACCCAAAATCGAGATCGTCAGGATACCAGTAAACCCAATTACCGGCGCTATCGAAATAACCGTAACCGTAGTCCTTCAAATACAGCACTCCATCTGGAATAAAGAAGTTTGCGCTCTTTGGCGATGCCAGCTGCGGAGGCTGTTGGCTGTCCATAACGAACCTCTTGAAGCCAGTCAGCCATGAGCTCCACCAAGGACAAGGAGCTGTACAGCAAATTAAATGTGTACGAGGTGAAGCAGCAGCTCAACGATACGAATAAGCGGGACAAGAACTACGCATCTCTCAAGCATCTGTTGAAGAAGGTCATTGCGAATATTACAATGGGATACGACTTGTCGGGGCTGTACAAGGACGTGGTGCAGCATATAACGATCAAGGACATACAGATTAAGAAGCTGGTGTACACGTATCTCATCACCTACGCTAAGCACCGCCCGGATCTCATACACCATCCCATAGCGCACCTTCTCAATGACTGCGCGGATAGAAATCCATTGACGCGTTCTCTAGCGCTGCGCACAATGTCCTATATCCAGCTCCCATTTGTTTCCCAGTCGTTGCTCGACCCACTTCGACACTGTCTCTCCGATGCAGACCCGTACGTGCGCAAGACGGCCGCCATCAGCCTCTGCAAGCTCTACTTCAGTGACCCCAGTCTGGTTGAGAAGCAGGGCTTGATCAGATACCTCAGAGACCTCCTTGCAGACTCAAACGCAGCCGTCGTCGCTAATGCCGTTGCTGCTCTATGCGAAATTGCAAACAAGTCTGATAACATACAGCTCAAGCTCAACATTACCATCGCTAATAAGCTCGTGAATGCGCTGGCGGAGTGCTCGGAATGGGGACAGGTGTACATCCTCGAATCCCTTCTTCACTTCATCCCTCAAACCTCACAGGACGCTACGTTCCTCACTGAGCGCATTGCAACACACCTCCAACATTCAAACAGCGCCGTCGTGTTGTCCAGTACAAAAACGATCATCTACCTCTTCAATTACATTCAAGACCACAGTGTCATTGACCATTACTCGCGCAAGCTATCTCCTCCACTCATCACTCTCCTCTCTTCACCGCCAGAGGTGCAGTATGTCGCGTTGCGCAACATTCTCCTCATCATACAGAGACGCCCACAGGTGCTCTACGCCGACGTCAAAATCTTCTTTGTCAAGTACCTCGATCCTATCTACGTCAAGCTAGCCAAGCTGGAGATCATCTATCGACTCACGCGCGTCGACAACTACGTCGATGTTCTAGCAGAATTGTCAGAATACGCGACCGAGGTAGATGTCGATTTCGTCAGAAAGGCTATCAAGTTGATTGGACGACTAGCAATCAAAATTGACGAAGCTAGCGATGCGAGTGTCAAGGTGCTTCTCTCCTTGCTTGAGACTGGAATCACCTATGTCGTCCAAGAAACGATGATAGTATTTAGAGACATATTCCGCAAATACCCCACTCAATACACCACAATCCTTCCCCAGCTCATAGCCCAGATGGACGCACTGGACGACAACGAGTCTAAGTCGAGTATGATTTGGTTGATTGGTGAATACGCGGATGTGATACCCAACTCGAACGAACTGCTCGACGATTTTCTGTTCAACTTTCTACAAGAGCACGCCGAGGTGCAACTGTCACTGCTCACAGCCACAGTCAAGCTCTTCATCAAGACGCCTCACCAAGGACAGGATTTAGTGCCGCGCGTGCTAGGTTGGGCGACTGAGCAGATGGACAATCCCGATATACGCGACAGAGCGTTCCTGTACTGGCGACTACTATCGAATGATCCGAACGCAGCCAAGGAGATAGTGCTAGCTGCGAAGCCAACGATCAGCACCGACGCAGACCGTATGGATAGATCGCTGTTGGACAGTCTGTTGATGCATGGCGAGTGAAAGCTTTCTTACGCGCTCATTCTCTAACATTTTTCACAGTCGGTGAGCTTAGCTCCGTATACCACAAGCAACCGACGTCATTTATCAGAAACAGTAAAGCACGCTATCTGCCAGACTCACCATGTCTCGACACGTATGCGAGGCGTGCAGCGCAAGCGGCGAGCGCGCGTCACGAGAAGCCATCACCACTACCGAGCGTCCCCTCGCCCGATATCCCATCATCCACACCCGCGACGCCGACCTCGCCAGTGTCGCCTGCCAGTTCGAGCGAGAGGCCGATGTCCGAGCTGCACATGCGTCCCATGTCCGTCGCCGGCAACCTCCTCCCTCAGCATCTCAGTGATGGGGGCATACAAAACGCCAACAGACTCACGGCGGATTTGTCGAGAATGTCAGTGGTCGACTCCCCAACTCCACAATCACCTCATTCGCCACACTCGCCTTCGGTGCCTTTCGCTTACACGTCGACGTCGCCAGATTTGGGCGCATCTACTCCGACGCAGCCACTTACTAGTGCAGGTAGTGCAGGCGTCGGCGCTGGCGCTTACACTCCCCTGTCGCCTAACATACCCGAGCAAAACGACCCATCAAACCCTTACGCTGCCCTCGGCGACGCCTTTGACGATAGCCCGGTTCTACACTCCAAGCACGACTTGGATGACCTGGACGCGTTCTGAGAGTGCGAGCGGAGCAATCTGGAGCACCTATTCCTGTACACTCTCTACGACATACACACTTTCGAATGTTATACAATTACTCTTACAATAATGTCTTTGTGTTGTGATATGCCTGTGATATGTCTGCAACATGCCCTAAAAACCGCCTACAGCAGACCCGCCTGGTACGACAAAGGGCGTGGTTTGGGTACGTATGTATCCTGTTTCAAGTCAGCTGCTGTTCATTGAACCCACACCAAAGACACTCACGAAGCAACCCCTGCACCAAACCCATCCATCGAAGTCAACCTTCGCGAAGCTATCGAGCTCCTTCGCGCAGCCTTTGCACCTCAGACACTTCTTGTGGTACTTAGTTCCAGCAGGGCCGGGTGTGCATTCGAACAGGGTCAGCTTATCGCCGCAAGACGGGCAGCTCGACATGCCGCCGAAATGCGATTGCGAGAAGGGCGAGGAGCGTGTAGCCCAAAGACTCTTCTTGGGTGAGATTTGCGATACATGTGGAGAGAATGAGGATGGTTTTGGAGGACTTGCGCTGCCACCGGTACCGCCAGCACCTCTCACGTTCAGAGTGCTAGGTGATGGCGTCAGAGTTGCGTGCAATGCTTTGTTGAGTTTCGGCGGCGTGTTGTATACGTTCCGCAGGCCTGGTGAGTAGGAGGCGCGGTCTGGTGAGCGTTGCGGTGAATTTGAGAGATTGCGCGAGTGCTCAGGTGTCTTGACTTGCGGCGCTGCCTCTCCTGTGCTTCTGTATGTCCATGTCGTCTGAGCGGGCGCGCATTCCGTATGGCTCAGCTGGCCGTTCTGGAGCTTCACGACCGACAGCTTCTCATCGCTGCCGCCACCCGCCAGCGCCTTGCTGCAGACGCCGCACACCAGACAGGTAGCATGGAACGAGCCTTCGCCAGGCACCCTGACCATGTGCACGTAGTCGCCTGGGAGTGCTGCTTTAATGGTACGTTTGCATTCTTTGCACACATCCTCGGCCTCGTTCTCTTTATTGACACTGCCACCTCTGGCACCCCTACCCCCGCTAATCTCCTCGTGGAAGCTGCTGATGCTCTGAGACCGGCTCCTGACATCGCTCGGTCTAGGGAACGACTCGACCGAGTGCTTGGAGCTCCGACGCGAGCTGCGCTTGGGAGGCGACGGAGGAGGGCTAGCGAATTTGGTGACACCCTCGAAGCTCCTCCCGCCCACCAAGTCTCTAGCTGACAGACGCCTCTCTCCCTTGTCGCTCTTGCTCTTCCTCTCCTCGAACTCGAAACTTCTCTCGCGAGCCACATCAGCGAGGTTTGCAAGGCTTTCGCGCTGTTTTGGGGATGTGTTGAGCGCGTCGTTCAACTCTACACCGCTTAACTGCTCGCCAAGCATTGATATCCTACCGCTGCGTCGTGGAGATGTGTTGTTAGGCAGACCCAGTCTCATATTGAGATCTCTGAGGGCTGTGTCCATTGAAGGTTTCTTAGCCATCTGTCTGCTCTGCCTGCGACCGCTCTTCGATCGTCTGATCTGTGCTCTGTAGGCGCTGCCCTCGAAGCAGTCGATGCAGCAAGGCCAACCCTCAAGATCCGTGAGAGGGTCGTCCTTCAGAGACACACCGCACCCATCGCAATTGAAGCAATTTGAGTGAAATATGCCGCATTTGGTGTTGATGAACACTCCCTCCACCTTGAGTTCACCGATGACTGCCTTGTGACACACCTTGCAGTCGCCCTTACTGAAGTTTGCGACATAGCAGTGGTAACAGAAGGCTCTGCTCTGCTCACCGCCAATATCGTCGTGTGGATGTATGTAGAGAGTGGAATTAGGCGCAAATGGCGTGGAGCACGACAGACACACTGGATGTGTCGTAGGTGATTCAGGTGAGAGGACACTTCCGACGAGCTTAGTGAGTGTGCCGTCGGCAGTCTCGAGAAGGGGTGAAGCTGGGCACGATTCGTTTCGCTGCCATTCTTTTGGGACTGCAGACGGTTGAGGCTGCGGCTGCTCAAAGACACTGGGCCTGTTACGCGTCTTGGATGGAGATACGGGTGTCGATGGCTTTGGAGGGGTGCTCTTTGGAGATTGAACGTATCTTACGAGCGTCAGAAGCAAATACCAGCAAATCATAGCACCCACGTCCTTATCCAGCTATCAGATCTCTTGTTCTCAGTTGGCCACTTCACTTGTGCGCCTGAATACGGCGTAAGCGACGCAGATAACGCGAGATAGACGCGACTAGCGACACGCACCTACTGCTGTACCGCCGCACTTTGCGCATCTCTCGTCCTTGTTGCAGATATCTCCACAACGGGAACAGAACGGCATTGATGGTGGTCGTGAGGGAGGAAGAGATATGGGAGATGGGAGTGAGCGATATGAATCCAGCGAGATACAAACGACAGCCATCACCGCTTCTCATTCACATCTCTCACCGCTACCGCCATGTCCACATCCATCGTCTTTGACCACATCTTCTCCGTAGACAGCATAGACAAGGACGGCAAGAAATTTGATAGAGGTGCGTCGCCTGCTGCCACAGATCTCCCTTCTCAATCCCAGCAGTCGCCAGAGTCGGCGCAACGTCCTCGACACCAAATCTCAACTGCATAATTGATCTCCCTATCGAAATATTCAGTCTGGCGGAGAGCGAGAAATTCACTATGGCGCTGTCAACGTCTCTGTCCAGCGATAGCACGGTGCAGTCTTCAGGATGGAGGCCGGTGAGTGAATTGTGCTAGTGCAGCACCGCGGAGTAACCAACAAGAGCAGGGCATGGACAGCGAGGGATTGGCTGCTGATTACGAGTACGTTTGTTTCGGCAAGGTGTACAAGTTCGACGAAGGCAAGCAGGAGATAGCGTGGGTGTGATCAATTTCACTCTGAGACTAATCTGACGCTCACCAAAGCACCGCTTACATTTCTTTCGGTGGTCTGCTTCTCGCAATCACCGGCCACGTGCGCTACCTCACCGATATCAGCGTCGGAGAAGACATTTATCTGCTCATTCGCAGGTGATTGTGTATTATAGATAGAAAGCGATAATTTATACTGAAATGTTTTACATCACGCGGCTCTCTGACTCCTCCTCAGCTCGTTGTTCAGCTCCTCTCGCTCAGACGAAGCGAACGACAGCTCGAGTTCATTCGACTCTAGCTGTCCTTTCAGCATCTTGCTCTCCTCACTCATAGCAGCTATCATCTGCTCGTAGCTGCGCTCAATGTGGGCAATCTTGCTGTTGTGTGCCTTGTGCAGCGCTTCCGTTGACATATTACCTGAACTGAACACTGACTGATCACTGACACTCTTCAGCTTGGCTTCAGTCGTCGCACGCGCCTCCTTCTCTTGTGACAGCGCTCTACGCAGGTCGCCCACTTCCACCTCAGCCTGACGCATTCTCTTGAGCGCTGCGTCAAAGTTGCTGTTGAGCTCCTGCATTTTGTAGTTACGATGGTTCAGCTCGTCGTTGAGCGCTGCTGTCGCTTCACCCATGCTTCTTTGCACCGCCTTCATCGATTCGAGCTCGGCGAGCACATTCATGTGCTTGGTGCGTGCATCAGAGAGCATGCCCTCCAATCCCTCTTTGTCTGTGGAGCGTGTGAGTACTTACGTCTTCTGTATAAGCTTACACTCACGGCTGTGTGCTGCAGAAAGCTGCATGAACGACGACTGCGTTGACTCGTGTAGCACCTCAATCTCATTCTTGAGATTGGCGACGTCTTGTGCGAATTATTAGACAAAACAGAGTCGTAAATAGTTCACACACCTTGCTCAGTGTGCATCCCCTTCATTCTCTCCTCATACTCCTTCAGCTGCTTCTCCAGGGTATCGATGCGCTCGACAAACGATGGCAGCTCTTCCAGCTGCATCTTGAGGCCAGCAATTTCACCATTAAGATCATCCTTGGTGGCTGAGTGCGTTGCATTACCTTCCTCAAGTTCCTTCATCCTGTTGTTGAGTGTCTCAACTTCTACACTCCTAGCAGCCAAGTCCTCCTCCAGCTTCTTGATCACCTCTTGTGCGCCTGCATCTGCTGATATACTTTCGTTAAGGGTATGTATTTGTTCTTTGAGCGATTCAGACTCCTTGGCCATCTCGTCGTGCTTAGTGGTAATAGTGTGGAGATCATCCTGCAATCTGTTGATTTGGTCATCCTTTGAGGTGTCGGCATCAGCGACACTACGCTCATCCTCGAGACTCTTAATCTTAGCCTCGTACTCCTCTCTCTGCGAATGAAGACTATGCAATTCGCTCTTTAGAGCTTCGACATCCGCAGCTTGCTTCTCCAAGTCGCTACTGCGCGCAACTGCATCTGCATGCTTCTTGCTCACGTCCTCAAGAGACTCTTGAAGGGTTTGTATCTGCTGCGCGTTCTCAGCCTCGCCACTCTTATCAGCAGCTGCGGTCTCTTCGAGTGCGCTCAATTTAGCGGTGTACTCTGCTACCACTGCGCTGTGATTGGCAGCGCTCTCCTCCAGTTCTTGAATGCGGGTTTGGAGCGTGGAGTGTGTCTCTTCGTGTGCAGAAGCAGTGGCAGCGGCAGCAGCAGTGACATCGGCAGCTCTCTGCTCCGATTCCTGGATACGCTCTGAGTGGTGTGTCTCGGTGGCAGCAGCTGCTGCTTCCAGCTCCGCAATGCGTTCAGTGGCAGTGCCATGATCGGAGGCGCCCGCCTCAAGCTCCTTGATGCGAGCTGCTGCAGTGTTGAGTTGTTCAGAAAGAGTAGTGTGCTGAGCGGCCGCCTCCTCGAGCTCTATGATGCGCAATGAGGCTGCCTCATGTTGCTTTGAAACAGACTTGTGTTGAGCATCACTCTCCTCTAGCTCCTTGATGCGCGCTATCGCTGCCTCATGTTGATCTGCTAGTGAGGTGTGCTGCGCAGCTTCTTCCTCAAGTACCTTGATGCGAGCAGCTGCCGCTTCATGCTGTTCAGTGAGTTTTGAGTGTTGATCAGCGCTTTCTTCTAGCTCCCTAATACGAGCTGCGGCTGACTGGTGCTGATCAGCGAGGGTGCTATGCTGTGAAACACTTTCCTCAAGCTCCCTGACACGAGCGACTGCTGCCTCGTGCTGTTCAGCAAGAAGGGCATGACTCGATGCTTCCGCTTCAAGGTCTTTGACACGAGCTGATGCTGCTTCGTGTTGTGAGGTGTTTTGTGCAGCACCTTCTTCAAGCTCCTTGACGCGAGCGAGTGCAGTCTCGTGTTGTTCAGCCAAGGAGGTGTGCTGTGCAGCGCCCCCTTCAAGCTCTTTGACGCGAGCTAGAGCAGCCTCGTGCTCTTCAGCTAAAGAGGTGTGCTGTGCAGTGCCCTCTTCAAGCTCTTTGACGCGAGCGAGAGCAGTCTCGTGTTGTTCAGCCATAGAAGCGTGCTGGGCTGCCTCCTCTTCGAGCTCTTTGACACGCGCCAGAGCCTTCTCATGCTCATCCGAGAGAGATCCGTTGAGTGCTACGCTCTCCTCGAGCACCTTAATACGAGCAGCGGCAGCATCACGTTCTTGCATGACAGACGCATGCGCACTAGCCTCTTTCTCCAGCTCCTCGATTCTGGCAGCGTAGGAAGCATGCTGTGCGGCCTCCTCTTCCAGCTGCCTGATACGCGTAGTAGCAGCTGAGTGATCCTGCTCCAAAGCTGAGTGATCCGCTGCTGCTTTTTCCAGCTCTGCGATCCTGGCCGTGGCGCTGCCGTGCTGCGTCACTTGCTGCTCCAGCTCCGCTATGCGAGCAGTGGCGGTAGCAGTGGCGGAGTGGTGCTGCTCAGTGAGCGAAGAATGCTCAGCGAGACTGTCTTCGAGCTCTTTGATGCGCGCTGCACTTCCGTCATCCTGGCCTGCCATCTCCTCCAGCTCCTTGATACGTGCTACTGCTGCATCGCGCTCTGTGGCAGCCTCTAAGTGCTCCGTCTCTTTTGCCTCGAGCTCCGCTATCCTCTGCTTGAGCTCATCGGACTCCTTGTTTTGATCTTCAGATTGCTCAAGCGTCTCATTCCTTACTTTGAGCTCTTCAAACTCTTTCAAGAGGCGTTGATAGTCCTTCGTCTCCTTGTCGTGTTCCGATATCTTGGCCTCGAGCGATTCCAACATCTGCGAGCGCTCCTCAGCGACCTTGTACTCATGGTCCAGCTTAGCTTGAGTGTCCGCGAGGAGAGAATTGAGCTGTTCTGCATCTGCGTCTGTGTCTTTATCGTTGTCTTTGTCTTTGTCTTGATCTTTATTGCTCTTCATCGTCTCAATGACGTCCTCGAGCTCTGCGATCCTGTCATCCTTCAACGACGCCTCCTCATCGCCGCCCTTCGCCTTCTCCAGCTCCTCCTTCAGTGACTCAATCTGTGCGTTCAGCTGTGCGATCTTCTCCGACGCGGGAATGGTGCGGGTGCCGGGTCTGCTGCTCATCGCTGATCCAGGTCTGCTAGGCAAATCCTGCGAGACGGATGATCTGCGCGCTGGTTGTGGGGAAGGTGCGCCGACTGAGGACATTCTTGACGCCGTTCCAGGAGCTCTACTGACGCTTGGTCTGGTTGATGGTGTGGCAGTAGTGGTGGTGGTGGATGTACGACCGGCAGTGCTGACTCTGCTGGTTGCGCTCGCGCTCGTCCTTGGTGCCGTAGCAGCTGCTGCGCCTGTAGATGAACGGGCAGTGGTGACTGGTGGGCGTCTGGCTCCTGCTCCTGCCGTACCTGCTGTGCCTCCTCCTGCTCCCGCTCCTGCGCCAGCTGCTGTCCCCACTTTCCGTACGGGCGTCGTCGACGATGCGGGCACTCGACGCGCTCCAGCCGACACGCCAGCTCTGACTTTGCTGTTGGGTGGGTTTAGCGCGTGCTCTTTCCCTAGCCATCTCCAACCCACGGCTTATCTTCTTCTTGCACGGGCGATGCCATCTTCTTCTCGCTCGCTCGCTGTAAGCTGGCAAGAGAAGACAGCTGACACCACGCAATCAAGACGGATAAAAGTACATGAAAATAAGTCTGTTTACTGTGTACTGTACAAGTTACAAGAATTGTTCTGCAATTATCTACGGCAATCTCTTCTATCTCTCACATCTAACATCTCCCGCATATGACGCTATCTGTTACCACCCTTGTTGCTCTGCGACGACGCGTACCGAGGACGGCGCGTGTTGTGGTTTTGCTGCGACGCGCTACCACCTCCGCTACGATCGAATCCCAGTGCAATCGGCTGCGGCGAGAGCGTGTACACCCGTTGATTGAGGGGAGGGGATTGAGAAGGAGATGATGAGTATTGATGGTGGTACTGTGGTGGCTGTGGTGGCTGTGGTGGCTGTGGTGGCTGTGGTGGCATGGGCGGTATTGGCGGTACATTCATGAGGTTATTAGCACCTCCTGCACCACCAAACATCTGCATGTGCGCAGCCTGCGCTTGCATCTGCAGCTGCATCTGTACTTGCATTTGTACTTGCCACTGCATCTGCGCCTGAGCTTGCGCCTGCATCTGTCTATTAATCTGGGCATTGAGTTGCGGGTTGTATGGGAGGTTGACGTTGCCTGTGCCTGTGCTTGTGTTTGTGCTCCCTGCGCTTCTGTGCGTTGGTACGTATGGAGAGTACGGTGTATATGGGGAGTGCTGTGCGTAAGGAGTTGGTGGACTCTGGCTTGCTGGGTGAGGCGCATACATCCCATTCACTGGACTAGCTCTGAACGTAGGCGGCGGGCGTGTGGCCGTCTTGGGAGTGTTGTTGCGACTATTCCCTTGCGACCGCGTCGGGGACTTGGGACGCAGATTGTCTATCTCTTGAGTTAGAGGTACCAAGTTGCTTCTGCTGTTGGGGAAACGCTCGTTCCAGACGTTAGCGTCAAAGAGCTCAACGCCTTCTGGTGGCGTGTACACCTCTCCATCACCCAAGCCACTACCTTCACTACCCACAGTCAGCCAGCCCCGGCGCGCCTCCTTCGGTGTGCCGAATAGTGACAGCCTGCGCTTCCCGCTGCAGAATGTCTCTATCAGCGCCATCAGCTCTGATGGTTTGTCTAGTGGGATTGTTGAGCGCGTTCAGAACATACACTACGCACTCACAATTCGAGGACTTTGCTATGATGGTATCGACGTCTATGTTGCAATTGACAAAGTGCGAGTCAGACGCGCGCCTGACTGTCCCTCTGATGCCCATCAAGCAGTGCTGTTTGGTGCGTTTGAAGAGGGTGTTGGTGTGGTGCGTAGGTGAATGAGCCTTCTCCCCACCGCTCCCGTTCTCCTCATCTGGCGTCGTCTCCACCCATATGATATCCTCCGCGCGTCTAAATCCCCACCGCGACAACAGCTCTCTTCCCTTCTCGAGCCCGTCATCGCCCCCACTGCCGACCCAAACAAAGACAAAACTGGGATCAGCCGAGAGCTGGCGGATAGGGAGAGTAGCGAGGGCATCCCAAGTCCATTGGCAGCGCTGTATCTCTGCAGATCTAGTGTTTTTGAGTGGTGGATCGATGCAGATCACATCAAACTTAGTCCCCAATTCTATCGCATCAAAGAGCGCGCTGGGGGTGTGTGGTGAGCTTGGGATAGCGTGTGTGAGATTAAAAGGGAGATATGTCGGTGGCTGAGAGTGTTTCTCCACCATCTCATCTTTCAACCGCAGGAGATGCTTCTGGCGTGGATACTCGTCGAAGCGACCTTCTCTGTACGGATTTATAATCTGGTCTTGTGGCCGTATCAGCGAATTGACGTAGACTAGGCTGTAATCATTCCTTATTGACTCCTCATCCGTGAGGCTGTATCGCGGTCCATATATCAATCGTTTCTGCTTCTTGTCGTGCGGCAGACTGTCCAGCTTTTTGATCTCCCGTTCGCGCTCTCTGTCAGTCTCTTCTGCCACCCTCTTTTTCATCGATCAACTCATCGCATCACACGGAGTAGATTCGCTGACGAAATTGCTGATACGCAGCACATTTTTGAAAATTTATTGAGCAGCAGGGCGAGAGGGGTGTTGATTGTCGTGGTGCACAAGCATCTCTCAACAGCGTGTGCTACTTCCCTCTACTTAACGGCGAGAGATAAGGTTTGAGAGGGAACAAGAGCGGGAGGATATTTAGGAAGCTTGCAATGCACTGATGAGCTTGATGGGAGTCTCCTGCGATACTTCCCCTTGCCATAAAGCTGCTCCTCATGCGGTCACTCTCAACATCAAAACAGGCTAATCTGAAATCGTTGATGCGATCCTCCCGATGTGCTGGCTCTCAAAATGCAAAAGTCATCTCAAAAAGCGCAAAACTATTGCTAGGGTTACTATTTCATTATGCAATGCAAAATGGTAGAACTGGGACTCGAACCCAGGATGCCTGAGGCAGCCGGAGCCTTAAGATTGATTACTTAAGCCGACCCGAATAACCAACTATCGGACTCTACCAGAGCATACAACCGTTATGCTAATCTTTCGTGCACTTCGTGAAAGCTTGGACAATGCATGTCGCATACTTTTTGAAATAGTCTATTTAAGTGGCTCATAGTATGAGTCGCAGTGTCAGTATGTGTCTCGGTTTTTACCGGCGTTTAAAGCTTCTCCTCCATAGACTTACACACAATACTGAGCAAAATTATAAGGCGATATTGGCAGATAGGAGAGATAAAGTAAAATAAAAATGCTCTACATACTCTTCTGACACCAATAACCATAGAGACACCTTTTTCGTATGCATCATGTACACTCAATGTGCACTCACACTTTATCTCTTCAACCTCCAACAACGTCACAGAGATGAACGTTTCGTTCACGCTCGGATTGATATTAGGGCAATTGAGCGTGATAGGGGTGCTTATATTAGCCATCAAGTATTTTATATTCAGCGATGTGGATGTAGCTATTGAGAAACGGCGTCGCAAGAAGATGAAGGGGGAGATGCGAGTGGAAGGCGAAGAAGAGGGTGGTGAGAAAGAGAGTACAGCGAGTGAGGAGAGTGTAGAGTGGATGAATCTGCTCCTCAAATCCGTTTACTCTGTTTATCGCCAGCATTTCAACCAAGTCGGGAAGGAGAAGATGGAGGAGGTGTTGAATAAGCGGCGAGGGGGAGTACTAGACAGAGTGATAGTCAACGAGCTCGTCATTGGTGACAAGTACCCGAGCTTCAGCAATGCTCGATACAAGAATGGCAAATGCTATCTCGATTTCGATTACAACGACTCACTCGAGCTCGATATCTCCACCAAGCTCGTCATCAACTACCCCAAGCCAGGCTTCGGCAGCATACCGGTGGATGTGGTGATGCGGTTGATACGGCTCACGGGGAGGGTGTGGATGCAAGTGGAAGGGAATGAGATGACAGTTGGTTTAGAAAGCAACTACAATCTCAACATAAAGTGTCAGAGCTATATTGGCAGTCGCGCCAAACTCAAGGATATACCCAAAATCGAGGAACTTATCTACAACAACCTCGATTACGTACTCAGCAGCAAGCTGAACAAGTACACATTCAAACTCGTGTAAGCCACTCGCATTAAAATTTATTTGCCCGCCCAACTTTATCCTGTCTCATCTCGGTCGGGTTCAATTGGTGCCATCACGATCAATCATACTGAACCGCGAAATGAACCGGCTGCCCACGCTCGAGCCCAAGACGTACAGCAGTCTAAGCATAAACCAGAAGAATATACTGGAGCTGAGCAGGGATAAGAACCTGTACTTGTTCAAGCTCGACAATATATCGCATCACCAGCCTAGCCACGACAGTACTCCATCGAGGTCAGAAATGGTGGCGAGCAAGTACCTCACTGAATCGATAACGCCGTCGAGCAGTAGCATGAGCGGTGCGCTCAGCAGCAGCAGCGGTCTCCCTAATCGACAGCCACTGGCTTGTATTGGATGCAGGAAGCAGAAACTCAAATGCCTCGGTGGACAGCCATGCCAGAGGTGCGATAAGCGAGGTGAGCTAGGTTTGGTTAGTGGCGAATCCTTTCTAACTCAGTATTAGGTATCCATTGCGTATACGATACGGTAATCAGACGACGCGGACCGGACAAAGTGGCTGGCGGACGACTCAAAACAATCAGCTGATCGATTATGCACACACACTGCGATATTTATTCCCTTTTTCTACACTTTGTACTATTTATTAACTCCTTTGCACCACCCATCAGCGAATACAGCGAATTCGGTCATATATGTCCTTCCTCAAATCTTTCGGCGACAACGCTAAGAAGTTCTCCAACCAAGGTCTCAACCTTGTTCAATCAGGCGCCAACTCTGCCACCACCTTCGCCGGCGACCTCGCCAAACGCCCTGAGCTCGACTTCAGCTTGCCTAGGGAATGCGACAAATGCGCAGACATACTCCAATCATTCCTCGCCAATCCAGACGATCCACTCAGTGCGCTCAACAGCATCCCCAAAGCTGTACTCGAACGTGCAAAGGGGCTGGCTGTGTTCAGAATCGTCAAGGCAGGGTTCATAGTGACCGGTAGAGCAGGCAGCGGTGTAGTCGTCGCCAGACTCCCCGATGGAACGTGGTCTGCTCCCTCCTGTATCGCAACTGGTGTGAGTCGGGTGCTATGACGTAGCCGTGCACTGCTCACTCACACTCTCGCAGGGCGTCGGATGGGGTTTGGCAGTCGGTGCAGACATTACAGACTTTGTCGTTGTTCTCAACTCTAAGGAAGCTGTCGATTCGTTTACTCTCGCTGGGAATCTTACAATTGGTGGAAACATTTCAGCATCGGCTGGTCCTTTAGGCACAGGCGGTGGCGTACAAGCAGCGCTTTCAGACCCATCGCCGCTCTTCTCTTACTCCATGTCGCGCGGTCTCTTTGCAGGTGTGAGCTTGGAAGGCACCGCCATCATGGAGAGGAAGGACACCAACGCTGCTTTCTACGGCACGTCAATCCCAGCAAGAGACATTCTCGGTGGTCGCATTCCACCTCCGCAGATGGCTGAGAAGCTCTACACCGTGATTGAGAACGCAGAGGACGTGGACGAGTCGGGTGTACCATCGAAAGCATACGTACCACCACCTCCACCATCCAACAGCACCAACGGCGGCTCCAACGTGGCTAGCAATACCCCAAAGAGTAGAGGACAGACGCTCTTCGACGCTGAAGGAAGGTCCTAAGCGGGCGTCTTGATGTCTTGTTCTTTTGCTGCACTTTCTACTTCTTTGCTTTTGTACCATTCCCCATGTCATTCAGCTTCTTCTCCATCTCCTCGATGCGCTTCTCGACCGTGCTTGGAGTCGCTGCCGCCTTGCGGAGCGATAGTTGGGTGTACTCCTGCTCGCGATTGTTTCTTCGCTTGTGAGGGTGTGCTGGTGATTCTGCGGTGTACTCGACAATCAGCTGGCCATTGAACGCGCGTGCCTGCTTATGTGAGAGCTCTTTAGCAGCTACTGCGTCCTGTCGCTCTGTGTAAGCTGTGCTGACAGTCAGCTGTTATCAAAACCCACCACGACCCTCTCAAATTCCACAAACCCATACCCACGCGGGCGACCCTTGTACATGCCGTGAGCGTGGTACAGATAGTCCACCTTCATCACCCTCCCAAACGCCGCGAAATGCTTAGATAGCACGTACTCATTGACGTGTGCTGGAATGTGCCCGACGTAGAGTCTGTTGGAAGGTTGCGTGGGTGGTAGTTTACTCGTGCCATCATCTCTCTTCCTCTTTACCGCGAACGGCTTTGCTGGCAGCGATCGCGATGAGCTCATGAACGTCAATTGATAAGATGCATTGTTTTACAAAATGGGTTGTACATAGTGAAAATATCATATCATATTCATGTTCATTTGCTCGTCAAAACCTTGTCATTTACTTGAAAGATTCACATGCACACCCCCTCAATACTCATAGAAACCCTTGCCAGACTTCCTGCCATACTTGCCAGCGTTCACGAGTTCGTCGAGGAGTGGAATATCCTTGACTGTGTCCTTCTCGATTCCAGTGAGCTGTCCTTGCTCGGAGTGCGCCTTCTCCTTCCATCCCTCGAGGATATGTTTGAGGGTATCAAGGCCGATAAAGTCGCAGAGCTGGAATGGTCCCATGGGATGACCAGCGCCTAGCATCATAGCCGTGTCTACATCCTGCACAGACGCGTCTCCCCTCTCCACCAGTCTGATAGCCTCGAGGAGGTAAGGCACGAGGAGGCGATTGACAATGAAGCCTGGTGTGTCTGCACAGCTCACTCCTTTCTTACCGAGTCTGTTAATGAATGCGTCAAGACGCGCTTTGGTGTCTTGAGAAGTGAACGGCGTGCTAATCAACTCCACCAACGCCATCTGAGGTACTGGGTTGAAAAAGTGGAGTCCTGCGAAGTTGCCTCCACGGTCCTCACTCACCAGCGAACTGATCTCAGAAACGGAAAGAGAGGAGGTGTTTGTAGCGAAGATCGTGTCAGCCTTGGCTGCTTTGTCGAGCGCTGCAAAGAGTTCCTGCTTGATCTTAATGTTCTCGATGATGGCCTGGATGGGAGTGTCTGTAAGCGCTCGTTCTACCCCACTCTCAACACATAACCCACCTCAATCACAATATCGGCATCGGAAACAGCCGCTGTGGCGTCAGTTGAGAGCTTGACGTTGGTGAGAGTCTCTGTGATGTACTTCTCCTGCTCCTGCACACTCTCTGCGAAGCGCTTCTTGGCTACCCTTGCGAGTCCTTTCTTCACGATGCCGTGGCCGTTGTCTACCGCCTTATCAGACACATCTGCGAGAATAACTTGATGGCCCGACATGGCGCTAGACTGAGCGATACCAGCTCCCATAAGACCAGCGCCAAATATCGTAATCTTGGTATCTTGGGGCTGGTTGAGAGGTGCTGCAGCGCTCAGGTGACGATGTGGAGATGGCATACGGAGATGATTTCCAATGGCGTTTAATCTACGAGAAGCCGTTCTGTGAAGCATAATAAATAATATTTAAGATGATCGTCGTTGTGGTTCAAGAGATGAATTATCTCATCTCACACAAGTCTCATCTCTCACCTCGACCATCACGTACATCACACGAAATGTCGCAAAACGCGCCAGGAGATGGCGACGCAGGTGCACCGCCGCCTGGTAGTAGAGCAGCGCGCGAGCAGCACCAAGAGCAACGCGTCCGACAGCGAGGGTGAGTGGAGGGAGAGATGAAGACTGAGAAGCGTTAGATACTGACGAAATGAGCAGCGGACAAGTGTTCAGATCCAATCCACTACAACTCAATATCCCAATGCGTCCACCGCCTATACCCACATCGTCGCGTGGAGAACGCGAGCGACTGCCAATTCCATCTCCATTCAATAATCCTCCAATGCGAGCAACGGCAATGACGAACTTGTTTAATCGCACTTCAATGTCACGCAGTCCAGCACCACTCATGTCCCAATTATCTGCCTCTCCATCGCCGATGTTTGGCAGCGCCAGTGGTAGTCCATCTATAGGGCCAGCGCGCGGCACATCGTATGTTTCCAGCCCTGCTTCTCTCACGCACAGATCGATCAGCCAGACGGGCGAGATTGTCCCATCACCGGGTTATCAGACACAGGCTACAGTGCTCGACCCATCCCAGAGGAGAGACTCTGGTGGCAGCGCTAGCAGTGGAAGTGGCGTCACCTCTGGTAGTCAGAGTGATCGCGCTCGTGCGTCTAGTGGTACTAGAGACAGATCGTCACTTGGCAATACAAAGAGCCCAAGCAACAGATCTGATAGAAGTAACGTTTCAGGAAGGTCTGGCACACGGGACAGTACCGCTAGTCGTAGAGATAGGCTTCCAGAAATCGACAACTACAATCAGAAGATCGATGAGAACGACAGAGACATCATCTTCGACCGCACACCCATTTTCAGTGATGCAGAAGCGAACGAGTTTAAGGAGCGTGATATCTCCGTTGACAGTGGATTGATCGATGAGAAACAGCAACAAACTGCTTCAAGGAGACGTGACAAAGGTAAAGACCGGGCGGCTATCGGTAAGGAGAATAGAAGCGAGGTTTCTGCAAGCGTAGAAGATGCAGACACGTCGAGAGAGCCACTGGAGGACTTTGACAGCATCATTGCACCCACACCGCCAGTACCGTCGGCAAAGAAACGCAAGTCTGACAGTAGACTGAGCGGTGAAAAGGCAGAGAAGAAGGCACGCAAATCAGAGGCAAGAGATAAGGGCAAGGCACGTGCGGTGGAGCCAGCCGAGGTAGATGCAGAGCCAGAGCGTCAACCTGCAGCCAAGGAGAAGAAGAAGAAGAGCAAACCAGAGGCTCGCGAGAAAGGCAAAGCGCGTGCGATCGAAGATGCCGAGGAGGAGCCACAACCTGCAGCAAAGAAAGTACGCAAATCAGAAGCACAGAAGAAGGGTAAAGCACGCGCGACAGAGGACGCGGAAGAGGAGCCTCAGCCTGCAGCGAGGAAGAAGACTGACAAGAAAGCCAAAGCGAAAGCGAAAGCGAGAGCTGACAGTATCAAATCTGAGGCTACAGGATCCCGTAAATCTACAGACGCGACTGAATTCAGAGTCCCAGACTTGCCAATCAACCGCAAAAAGAAATCGGGAGTCCGACAGGCGCAGAGAGACAGCAGCACGCAAGCAGACGTGGACAGAGAGCAGGCTGCTGCTGCCAAGGAAGCTAAGAGGCTGGCGAAAATGCGTAAAGAGCAGAGGCGTATCGACAACGAGGAGATTCATCTCTTCCACACCCTGCCCGTATCTGAACAGATATTCTCTAATCCTAACGCTATGGACATCGACCAGAAGCACAAGAGCGTGGCAAGCAAGGCAATCACAAAGTCGCAACGTCACGTCAACGAGATTGATGTGTTCTGGAATATGCTCATCAACGAGGTCGACAATGTCATTGAGCAGACTGAGTCGCGTACGCTTTTGCACGACATCAGACACTTTAACGCGCTGCTCGAGAAGGAGTTCATGGAAAGAGTGGGTGGTTGATTATGAACGGTGAATCGTCTAACAAACCGCCCAGACAATGTCGTTTGAACACTGTATCGGGCTCACTGCGAGACTAACTACCGCCAAAGCGCAACAAAAGGAACTACGCAAGCAGATACTCAGCACTCAGAAGTCCATAGCAGACGTATCGAAGCAGATGTCAAGCGTGCAGCTCGAGTGGACGCAGAGCAAGCAGCATCGCGAAGAGATGGGCAGGCTGAACTTGTGGGCGAATGACGTACAGTCCCGCAGACAACCACTAGTGGCTGATGAGGATATGACTATCAACAAGGACGCCCGTGTCAAGCTCAGGGATGAGTATGAAGACATCATGTCCGGTCTGGAGCTCATTCGTCCTGTTTCTTCACTCGAAAGTTCGTTGGAGGACAACTTATACCGCTACATTGCCACATACGAGGCCGCCACTGATCTCCGAATGATTTCGCACAAGGACCGCAATGGCAAGACTGTACCGGCTGATATCAAGTATACAAACAAGAACGCCTATAGCGTGGAGTTGAAGAACACAGCTGTCGTTGAAGGCGAGGATGGTTCGGCGGCTGAAGAAAGTCTAAGTGAGGACGAGTACGATGTGTTCTCGGAGGACGAGAGCGTTGGCAGTGTTTCAGCTGATGATCTGAGCATAACAAGCGATAAGGTCAGCGTTGGTGACGTTAGCGATGAGGAGGATGAAGGGGGAGTTGGAAGCGCTAGTGAGAGACGCGCTGAGCAGGATCAACCAGCAGGACAAGGTAGTAGCAGGCAGAACACACGGTAGCGGCGGGAGTTGAAGTTTTAATAGGAAGGAACAGCACACTTGAAAGGCTACTGCCACAGACATGGTCACAGACATTAATAATTTGTAATTTATACCAATGCAAGCTCCGTTTAGTTAGCAAGAGTGTGCGAATGAGAATTGAGAGTAAGGAGGGAGTGAGGGAGCGAGAACACTCCAAGCACAACAGCTATACCATCAAGCCACTCCTTCACGCCGCGGCTGTCTAAATAAATTTTTATATGCGCAAAATGGTCTTCGTTCAAACTCGAAAAAATCTCTAGTGCAAACGCTCACCAGGTAAATTGCAAAATTAGCGGGATAAAGGGGGCGATTAATTAACGCCTAATTAGGACAGAATGCCAGCCAAGAACGTCACTCAAACCACCAACAAGGCCTTGTCAGCTCGTAAGCAAACCCTCAAGGGTGGTCAAACCAACAAGAGCCGCAAGATCCGCACTCAGGTTCACTTCTACAGACCAAAGACGTGCGTGGAGTGTACAGCGTAAAATACCCAGCTAATTGCTCGTTTACAGCCTCCGTCTCCCAAGAGACCCAAAGTACCCTCGCAAGTCAATTCCTTCCCGTGGCCAACTTGATCAATACCAAGTTATCCAGCTCCCAGTCAACACTGAGGCTGCCATGAAGAAGGTCGAGGACGACAACACTTTGGTCTTCACCGTTGACAGAAGAGCCAACAAGCGTCAAATCAAGGACGCTATCAAGAAGTTGTACGACGTTGACGCGGCTAAGATTAACACTCTCATTCGTCCTGACGCATCAAAGAAGGCTTTCATTAGACTCACTCCTGACCACGACGCCCTCGACGTCGCTAACCGTATCGGTTTGCTCTAGAAAATTTGGTTTGGTAGCTTATGAACTGGTGTTTGTCTAAACTGGCTTTTCATTCATGCACGTCAATTACAAAAGTATTGAGGGTTTGAGGCCTTGATCGGTATTCTATGTACACTATGTACTTGGCCTTACTGGTATCTGATGGAGCAAACCGAATCCAACGCCGCCTGTGATGAGGGAGGCGGTGTTAGCAGAGCTGTGACTGCACTGCGCTGCTTATCGACTCACATCCCAGCAATCCTTCTCCACCCCACTGCCTGTTAGGTACCAAAACGACTTCGCGCAGCGTATCAAAGTCGAAAGAGTAGACGTACAGTCTTAGTGGCTTGTCTGTGTGCTGTGTGTGGCTGTGAACAACTCCCTGTCAACTCATCATCCACCCACCATTTCCACCAAATCGTAAAAGTCGTTTTCTTGTCTAAGAACTCCTCCAGGCCAACCGATAACCCAATCGCCGTACGGAACCAGTCCAGCTGATTCAGCGGGGCTGCCCTCAATGACCTCGAGGATGTGCCAAACGTTATCGAGCGCACTGGACACTGCTCTGTTTGCATCACAAGCTCTAAGCGTCAATCCGAGCAGGCTACTGTCGAGTTCATTCCATCCAATCGATGGTATTATCTGTACGTCTAAGCGTCTCGATTAGCGTGTCTCTTCGCCCCCACAATCCTCCCTCACCTCGATAGGATTGTCGCTTCGATGACCAAATGGTCAAATTGATAGCGCTGTCTTTGTGCTCTTGCACGATATCCTGCAGAGGCTTATCTGGCAGCTCCTCCTCCTTCATCGACGCAGGTCTGGCAGACGTGATGAAATCAAAGAATGGCTCTACCGAAGCCTTGTACGCTGGCGAATTCGTTCTCACTCTGACCACATGGAACCACGTCTGATCTATACTGCTTGATTGATTTCCCATCTTTTTTCTATCGCGCGTCCTCGTCGTCGGTAGTCAAAGAGATAGCCTTGTAATCTCTTGATCTCTTACCTTCATCTGCGTGTAGCCATGAGCACGCGAGCCAATCCACTCAAGAACAATGCGTCCAAGTTCGCGTTCTGTGCGTTGCGAACGCTAGCAGAGATCGACATTCTAACGCATCTCTCCAGTATCGATGCAGCCGCCGCCGGGATACGTCGCTGGTTTGGGAAGAGGGTGTGTACGAGACGCTTACTGGCGTAGACACATTCTCACAACTCATTAGAGCCTCAGGATTCACTACCCGATCAGATATAGGTCCTGCCAGAGATGGTGGCTCAATGGAGGAGGCAGTCTCTGACCTGCAGTTCAAGGAAATAGAGCCAGAGCAATTCCAGGACCCCGAAAACGAGACGGGTTTGTTCGCCGGCACTGTATACGACAAAGACGACGAAGAGGCAGATAAGGTGTACGACATGATCGATGACAGGATGGACGAGCGGAGGAGAGCGAGGAGAGAGGCAGCAGAGAAGAAGGCTGAGGAGGCACACTTAGCCGCCAACCCAAAAATCCAAACTCAATTCTCAGACCTCAAGCGATCCTTAGCCGGCGTCAGCGAGGAGGAGTGGGGTGCGCTACCAGAGGCGGGTTCTTTGACTGGAAAGCGTCGCAAAAACAACACGAGAAACGACGGCAAGAGCTATGTTGTTCCAGATAGTGTTCTCGCTGGTGCCAGGGACAGAAACGAGATGAGCAACTCTGTCGACGACGAGGCGGGTGTCGCTACGCCTGCTTCCACGGGCAGCACCACAGACTTCCGCGAAATCGGTCAAGCTCGAGATAAGTCGCTGTCGTTGCGTCTTGATCAGTTGAGCGGCACGTCCAGCACTGCTCCCGTTGGTGCACCCACCTCCAAGACATCGTCCACTACGCCTTCATCTCAGTCTGCTGCTGCTGGCACCTCCACCTCAGTCGATCCAAAGGGCTATCTGTCGGGATTGAATTCGGTGCAGCTCAAATCGGATGCCGAGATCGGTGACATCAAGAAAGCGAGGGCGCTTCTTGAGAGTGTCATCAAGACCAACCCTAAACACGCACCAGGATGGATCGCTGCTGGCAGAGTGGAGGAAGTGGCTGGCAGGCAAGCTGTAGCAAGGAAGGTGATTGCAGCAGGATGTGAGAACTGTCCAAAGTCTGAAGATGTCTGGCTCGAAGCTGCACGTCTCAATATACCACAAGACGCCAAGGTTATACTCGCGAATGCCATCAGCCACCTCCCACAGAGCGTCAAGATTTGGCTGAAGGCGGTCGACCTGGAGAACGACCCCAAGTCCAAACGTAGAGTGCTGAGGAAGGCTATCGAATACATACCAAACAGCGTGAGGTTGTGGAAAGAAGCTGTTAACATGGAGGATGATCCACAAGACGCACTTATTCTCCTCGCAAGAGCTACAGAGCTCATTCCGTCGTCTGTCGAGCTGTGGTTGGCGCTAGCGAGACTAGAGACACCCGACAATGCCAAGAAGATTATCAACAAGGCACGCAAAACCATACCTACATCGCACGAGATCTGGATCGCTGCAGCAAGGTTGCAAGAGCAGGTTGGAACGTCGAGTGCTGACATCGACAAGCTGATGAACAATGGTGTCGGTTCGCTGAGAGCAGCAGGTGCCCTCCTGTCGCGCGAGCAGTGGCTTAAGGAGGCGGAGCGCGTAGAGCAAGAAGGATCGCCGCTCACATGCGCAGCTATTGTCAAGGCTACTGTTCACTACGACGTAGAAGACGAGGACAAGTACGCAGTGTGGATGGATGACGCTGATGCACTCGAAGAGCGAGGATCGATAGAGACGGCTAGAGCTGTCATTGGATTCGCTCTCAAAGTGTTCCCAGAGCGCTCCAAACTCTGGCGAAGAGCTGCTGAGCTTGAGAAGCAGCATGGATCGAGGTACGTTGAGGTGTTTACCGTATTACACAGCTCACATGACCCTCCAGAAATACTCTCACAAATATTCTCAAAACTGCTACTCAAAACTGTCCAAAGGCGGAAGTGCTCTGGCTCATGCTTGCTAAGGAGCACTGGTTGGGTGGCGACGTCAAGTCTGCTCGACAAGTTCTCGGGGATGCGTTTAACGCCAATCCATCGTCTGAGGCGGTGTGGCTGGCAGCTGTCAAGCTGGAGGCTGAGAACAACGAGATCAAGAATGCACGTATGTTGTTGAACAAGGCAAGATCACAATGTGGCACTGAGAGGATATGGATGAAGTCTGCCGTCTTTGAACGGCAGCACGGAGACAGAGCTGAAGCTTTGAAGTATGTCAACGAAGCCATTGCAAAGTTTGCAACATTCGACAAGCTCTACATGATCAAGGTCGGCCTGCTCGACAACAACAAGGAAATCAGGGATACGTTCGCAGTGGCACTGAAAGCGTGTCCACAGTCACCCACACTTTGGATTCTGGCGTCTCGCTTCGAGGAGAAGATGGGTGTCGTTATTAGATCGCGCGCGCTGCTCGAGAAGGCACGTCTCATTAACAAAAACTGCGACGCTCTTTGGGCTGAGGCTGTCAAAGTGGAAGAGCGAGCCAACGCTGCGAATCAAGCGAAGGCATTACTCAGTAAGGCACTCCAAGAATGTCAGACCTCGGGACTGCTTTGGTCCATGGCTATCTGGATGGAACCTCGTCCTTCTCGGAAAACAAAGTCTGTCGATGCCCTGCGCAAGGTGACAGACGACCCAACAATCATTGTAACCGTTGCGCGTACTCTGTGGATGGAGGGCAAGAAGGACAAGGCGAGGTCGTGGCTCAGCAAATCATGCCAAGCTGATCCAGACAACGGTGACCACTGGGCTTGGTGGTACAAGTTTGAACTCCAAGAAGGCACGCCAGAGAAGGCGCAGGGTGTATTAGAATCAGCCAAGCAAGCTGAACCACACCATGGCGAGGTTTGGCAGAGTGTCGTCAAGGACGACCGCAATCTCGGCAAGGCGTTCGACGCCCTACTAAAACAGACAGCTGCAAGCCTCAGCTAGCAATAGCACCTAGGTAATAATACGTAGAAAATACTTGTTATTTTGGTATACAGTATATTTATATTTCAAATCAAAATTATCAGAATTGCTTTTCGAGTCGTCGAGATGGCTTCTTCACGTATATTAAAAAGTACCTTTACTAGTTCAAATTGTCAAGAGACTGATTTACTTTCTGTTTGTTGACTGGTTAGCTTGCGTGTGAGCGTTAGCTGCCTGTGCTTGCGCATGCGCTTGTGCTTGCTGTTGCTGCGCCATGAATTGCTGTCTCCAGAGTGCAGCCAATTGAGGATTAGCCAGTATTTGCTGAATCGTCAGTCCACCGGCATTCGATTGTTGCTGAGGCTGCATCTGATTCGGCTGATGCTGTCTTGCTTGCTGTTGTTGTTGCTGTTGCTGCTGCTGTTGCTGTTGCTGCTTGTTTGCAAGCAGACTAGCCAGCATTTGCTGTGGAGGCATTTGGGCGTTTGGTGGTACACCGCTATTGCTTTGTTGTGCAAGAAGCTGCCTCATCTGATTCTGGAGCTGTTGTGTTTTTGTATTTTGTATCAATGCACTGAGTTGAGCTGGGTTTTGAGCGAAGGGTTGAATCGGCTGGTGTGGTTGAGGTTGTTGTTGACTTTGCTGCTGTTGTTGTTGTTGTTGTTGCTGCTGCTGTTGTTGTTGAGCGGCAAGCAGCTGCTGAATTGCGGCGAAGGTGGGGTTGTTGGTGGGCAATGAAGCGTTTCCGTTCATTTGTGGTGTAGGCGGTTTAGGTGTAGGCTGTTTGGATGGCACTTGGCCATTCATCGACGAGTTGCTTCTCTGCAGTGGTGCTGTTTGGCCATTCTGCTGCGACGCTTTCCTTATCAAGTGCTGAGCCACCTGTGGCTTCCCATTGGTCTGTGCATTCGAGGCGCTCGAGTGATTTCGTTGAAGCTGCTGTGATTTGTTGGCACTAGGTCGTACGATGGTGTAGTGGGGAAGAGGTGCTGGCGGCGCCAATGCTGCTCGCATAGCTGCGTCGACATGCGCGGTAGGGGCGGCCATCTTGGCGATGTCCTCCTCCGCCAACAGTGAAGCTCGATGTCGCATGAATCTGTAAAGACGGGTTAGCATGTGTCGGCAAAGAGCAGCCAAACGCACCTCTCATCGTAGTCGTCTACGAGCAGATTCTCGCTCGCATCGCCAAACGCGGGTCCAAAACCTCTGACGTCCCTCTTGTGGACTACGTCAGAGTCAAACTTCTGCAGCTCCCTCATCCTCCTCTCATCGTCGTCTGAACAACTGTCCTCGTCTCCGTAATCGACAAAGGGGTAGCGTCTATCGAGTATCCTCCGGCCACCTCTTCCAACTCTCAATCTGAAAGTCTTTCTGCCCATCTCACGAGGGTGACCATGTGGATTAGATAACGAACGGAAGAATTGTGAACCAGGGAAATCAGGCTGCAGCGGAGACGATTCTGAGAAGTCTTCCCACATCTGATCAGCCTCGCGCTTCGCAAGGATGTGTTTCTCGATGAGAGCAGCGATGGGTTCTGACATCTTGTCACTAGCCATGCTGACGGCATTCGCACCACTGGTCTTCTTGTTGGGCATTCTAGCCTCCACCTTGACCCTCTTTGGTTTCTGTCCAGACAACAGTTCGTCGTCTGCCTTCCCGTCATCAGGACCGACGACGCCGAGCTTCCTCTTGACAGTTCTGAACTTGTGCCGCAGCTGGCTGATGTTTTTGTCCATGTCAACACCCTCCAGCTTCTTCTTCTCCCTTTCGATGACGCTGACGACGAGTTGTTGTGCTGCCAACAGCTCCTTCTGCAGCTTCTCCATCTTCTCGACCGACTGCATATCAGCCCTACGAGTCTTGCGGACTGGCTTAACTTCTCTCCGCCTGAAGCACACATAAGGGTCACCGTCGTTGCTTTCGTCGTAGTTGAGTTGAGGATGGATAGGCTTGCCCTGCCGCCTGACGCGACGTGCGTGCCAGTGGTGATACACAGTCTCTCCAAGCTTGACGAGGTTGTCTGTTGTCAGGGTGAGGTTGAGTGGAGCGACGTTCGGGAAGGAATCGAGAAGATCAGGTTTTCTGAGGTGAGACTCGAATTCAGAGAAGCTAGGGATTCTGGAGATGTCCTACGGAGAGGGGTCAGCGGAGGAGAAGCTTGTGCTGCTCCTACTCACGGTGTGCAGCGTTGGCGCGACATCATCGGTGACCTTCTCAAAGACACTCATAATTAGCTCAAAGTAGTCCTCGTCGATCACGACGTCGTCCTTCTTTGGCTCCGTCTTGCTGCCATCTGTCGAGGTACCCTCACCCTTCACGGCCTTGTTGTGCTCCTGGATGAACTTGAAGTCGCGCTCGTCGATGGTGTACGGCAGACCACCGAGCTGAGCTTCCTCGATGGTGTCGCTGTACTTGATGTACGTCCACGCCTCGGGCTGTGGATTGGGTTTGTACAGCTGCTCGTAGTTGGTGACTCTTCCTGTCGCATCCGGAGTTGGAATAATTCCCAATGCGTCCTCCTGAGGCTTAGAGGGCTTAGAAGATTCAGACTCCTTGTCCCTTTTGTCGGCTTCGGTGGTGTCTTTGACTGGCTTGGAACGGGCATTCCTCTGCTGAGACGCGTTGATCGCGTTCTGCAGGTGGGTCTCCTCCGCCTCTGCGGAGTCGACTCCGGTCGTCGCCTTTGAGTCATCGTCATACGTATAAGCCTCTGCGATAAATTGAGGGCGCTTCACAATCTGCAGACGACTCCTGGCTGTAATTTTAAGGCGCCTACTCATTGTGGATTGCTGAGCTGTCAGTTGGTGGCGACACTAAATATTCGAGCCAAGCCAATGGGTGATTTCTTATTAAATAAATAATAAGAGGCTATGTGGATTTCTTAGTAGTGTAGCCTCGTGGCATGCACTGACGCCGCAAATAGCAAATTTGTTTAAGTGCGAGATTCAAGGCGAGGCGGGCGTTAAGTAATTTTCGAAAAATCTAAGCTGACTATAAGTTGTTGAATTATTTGGTTAATAAATATAAATCTATAGAGCGTCAGCAGCGCTGTGCTATAATGCCACTACTCACACAATACTCTGGCTGCTCGATGGCTGTGCGAGCGCCGACGACATCCACATTCGCAAATTTCTATCTCCTCTTCCTGTCAATTCTCTTGAGGTGCTCCTTAGCCTTCTTCTTCTTGCCGTACTGCTGCCCGCGCTCAGACTGCAGCTCGCTGAACTTGCGTTTGGCGTATCTCTGTCCATCCTTGTCCTCGAGCACTTCATTGATGAATCCTTTGGCGTTGCGTCTGGCTTTGGCGTCCTCTGCACCCTCCGCGAGCGAGTCGCCGGCGTTCCTACCAGGTAAGACACGTCCAATAGCAAAATGCTTTGGCAGCTTCTGCTTTCCGCCCTTGTAGAAGCGCTTAGGATCGAGCGAGTTGCGCAGCTGCAGAGCCTCGGCTTCACGCTTCCACTGTGGCAGTAAGGCTGCTGGTGGTGCGGGAAGATCGAACCAGTCCTTTCCAGCGTTGGCTTCTCTGGCCTGTGTGGGGTGTGAGTGGGATTTGCCTGGCAAGCGCAGGTACACTAACCTCCTTCATCGCTCTCTTGGAGGGTTTGATGCCTGCATCGTGTGCTGGTCTACTAGACATGGCAGCTGAAGCGCTATCGAGAGCGCTCTCTGTCTGCTTCTCTATGTTGCTGATCTATTTGCGAGGCGTGAGCTTGCTGTGAGATCTCTCACCGCGATACGCACCTCCATCTCCCTCTTCTTGGGAGCTCTCTCCTTGGCTTTCTCAGAGCGTCTCTGCGATGGCTTGAGCGGTGGCAGAGTGTTCAGATCGTAGCTGCTGGTGAGCGTTGGGATCGGACTGAGTGGACACAAGTCAGAAAAGGAGCAACGGCGGAGGAGCAAAGAGATCCCACCTTTGACCGTCTTCGTCGTCGCTGTCGAGCTTCACGATATCCTCATTCAGCGCCAGATTGTTGCCATCTCCCGTCGAAAGATTTGTTCGAGCTCTGTTGAGGAGATGCTGCAGATCCGCTTGCGTGTTTGGGTTCTCGTCGCTGCTGCTGCTGCTCACGCTGCTGTCTGAATCGTAGCTTTCAGCATCGCTGCTGCTGTCGCTGTATTTTGTCCTCGTCGACATCCGCCAACCAAGATCGAGGAGGGACAAGATGATGAATTGGGTGAAAAATAAACACAATTCGCCCAAAGTCGCTCCAGACTCCAGTCCTAGCCCCATGCCCTACAGAGCGGGCATCTACCCATCCAGATCGGTGCTCTTGCTCCCGCTATCTGTCATCCCCGTGGTCGCGTACAGCTACAACGTGTTGATGCCGCCAGTGATTATGGCTATTGTCGCATTCTGCAGCACCGTCACTCTCATACCGCTCTCTTCGCAGCATCTCGTCAGAGCTGGTCTTCGAGGCCGAGATCTGCTTAAGCCATACAAGCAGCTGGTGTAAGGGGAGTGCTGAGTGTATATTCATTACTCATGCCTCACACAGTCCTGAATCTCTTGGAATTGTCCCTGCATGTGTCCTAATCGTGCTGTTGTTCGTGTTCACGCCGGTATCTTTCGCGCAGCACCTGAAAACATACGCGAGCAATCTGCAGCCTCAATTTCCACACAACAAGGTGAGCTCGAGGCTGAGGTTCATTGGCGCCTTACTTGCATCTCACACCGCCAACCAGCTCTCAACCTATCTCTCAGCGGTTCTCTCTCTACAGACAGCAACACTGTTAGGATTCTTGGATGATCTGTTCGATATCAGATGGAGATACAAGCTTCCGATTCCGCTGATAGCTAGTATACCCATGTTAGTAGTCTACTTTGCAGAAGGGTGGGTAATTTGCGCATGTTTGCCATTCAAACACCTCTAATACACCTCTCAGCGGTATCACAGACGTCGTGATACCCATCCCTCTTCGTCAGTACTTCGGAAAAGTCGTGCACCTAGGTGAAGATTAGATAGAGTGCGATGAGATCATCGACTGATAAAGTATCGACAGGTCCTCTCTACTACATTTACATGGCCATGCTGTCGACGTTCTGCACCAACAGCATCAATATTCTCGCCGGAATCAATGGCATCGAGGTCGGTCAGGCAATCGTCATAGCGATGAGTGTGGTCGTCAATGATCTGCTCCACTTGCCGCTGCCATTGTCGGATAGGGTACTCCAGCACCTGCCTGCGTGGGTCGGAGCCTGGGCGATGAACGGATTGGTGGGGCCGACGACTGTTGAACAGGCAGAGCGTCACCTCTTCTCGCTCTACTTTATGCTGCCGCTAATAGGCGCTTCACTTGCACTACTCTATCACAACTGGTGGGTGTGTCGTTTTCATAAGGCACTTATGCTAAACGTGACTAAGGTACCCTGCGAGGGTCTTCCCGGGTGACACATTCTGCTACTTTGCAGGTATGGCGTTTGCGATCGTGGGAGTGCTCGCGCACTTCTCCAAAACACTCCTCCTCTTCTTCATTCCGCAGATTTTCAATTTCGTGTTCTCGACTCCTCAGCTGTTTGGACTGGTGCCTTGTCCCAGACATCGAGTACCTCGGTGAGTAGACACTACGGGAGCGAACGCTGCTGAAACGCGTTAGATACATCCACGCCTCTAACAAGCTTGAACCTAGTGTGGCGCTATTTGAAAGAGAGCCGCTGTTCTTCGTCAGCCTGCCTCTGAAGATACTCAGTGCCCTCAATCTGGTCCAACTTGAGAAGGATGGAGAGGGTCGTGTGAGGTCGACGACCAATCTCACTCTCCTAAACGCGCTCCTGTGCTTCTTTGGGAGCATGGATGAGCGCACTCTGGCCATCGTCACACTCGCGGTGCAGGTGGCCTGCTCAGCCGCAGCCTTCGGGGTGCGCTACGGACTCGCTAGTTTTGTATACGACACTGAATAATAATGTATTTGTATAGAATTTTAAGAGGCTGTGGTGGGAAATGTGCCAAGAAGGGATGCTGTGAGGGTTCATCGAAGGTCGAATTCGATCGGCGTCGATTCTTCTACCATCCGAACGACCACGATGCTGAAAATTGATTTATCCAGACCTCCCTCACTATTACCAAAATTCCTCCAGCATCCATATGCGCGCCGATTCGAGGCCAACGAGTGTGGGTGGGAGATTACACGAGATGCGCAGCGCTGACGAGAGATGCAGCGATGGTGACGAGCAAGTGGAAGCTAGCAGCCAGCTACGGCTCTGACTGGATCATCTGCGCCGTCTTGCTTGGTTTGCTTTATCTCATCAACAACGTCCACGGATACTGGCGTGAGTTTGACGTGAACGATACGGCGATTCGCCACACTCACGCCGTTGACGAGCGCGTCCCAATGACACTGCTCGGTGTGATCATTGGGCTGGTGCCTATCATTTGTCTCTGTGTTCTGAGCACGCAGTGGTACCGCTCGTACACCGATCTACACCACTCGCTGCTCGGCTTCCTGCTTACTGCGGCTCTGACGATCTCAACAACCACGGCTGTCAAGGTGCTTGCGGGCAGACCTCGTCCAGATCTCATCGACCGTTGTCGCCCAGCAGCCGGTAGCGTGAACGCAGATGTCGGACTCTCCACAGCCGCTATCTGTACGCAAACAGACTTTGATCTGCTTCAAGATGGCTTCAGGAGCTTCCCTAGCGGTCACTCCAGCTCGTCTTTCGCTTTGTTGGGCTACTTCAGCTTCTATCTTGCTGGCAAGATGCAAGTGTTTGACACCAAAGGCCACACTATCAAGTCGTGGATTTGCTGGACTCCGTGGATCGGCGCCGTCTTGATTGCCGTGTCTAGGACAATGGACTATCGCCATCACCCTACCGACGTTATCGCGGGAGCTGTGATTGGCACGTTCTTTGCGTACGTCTGTTACAGACAATACTATCCTCATCTTGGACAAGCATTGTCACACAAGCCGCACAACTCGAGATTCATTGAGGCGAAGGATGCTTACAGGCTGCCAACACACCAGACGGAGGGTTATGGATTGGACAGGATGTCGCAAGAACCCCAACCACCTCAACAGACACACAACGCTACGCACACGTATGAAGGCGATCAAGGGGCTCATCGTGGAGGCTACCAGGGAGGCTATCAAGGGATGGACGAGGTGCATCTCAATGGAGCCAAGTACGCGAGCTGAGAAGGGTAGCAGGGAATGCAGAGCCAGGGTAGCAAAAGATGTACAGCCCCCTTTGACGTCTTTATGATGAAATTTTTGTAAAACTAGGAAATGATTGATAATGTTGTATGATATGGCAGAGTGTAGGACATCAAGGATGTTTAAGGCGATGCATTATTATATTCTTATGTACTGTTCTCTATTGGTAGCAAAGTATCGTGAAACGTCTTGTTCTGTGGGGGAGGTGAGTTGGGCTTGCATGGAGGACAGTAGCACACTCACCTAGCGACAGTATGTAGGTCCTCAGATCTGTCACTTCAGACTGCAGAGATTGCTGTGTCTTGCATCAGCTGCGTGATGATAGCGGGAAGACCGCGACTTACGACGCTGGATTGTGCGCGCTGGGTTTTCTCATTCACGTCGTCTGTCAGGTTCAATTTCAACCTATCGAAATCCTCCTCCAGTGCGTCTATCCTGCTGAACTTCTTGCCCAACTCTACGCTCTCCTGCCTAACGCTAGCTACTGCGTTCGTGATGGTGTCATTTGATTTCTAGGGAGGTGTGTAAGCTGTGTACTCAAGCAAATCCATCAACGCACTCTGTAGTCGTCTATCAAGTAGAAGTAGCTGCCTAGAGATGCTGAAACGAATCCGACGCAGAAACCAAGTACGCTGAGTATTGTTTGAGTAAGGAGCGTCATTGCAGCTAGCGGCTTACCCTCCTCTGAATCCCCCCACTGGCTTGCTGGGTCTAACGGGCGACGACATCACGGTAACAAGGGAAGGAGATGAGGAGCGGGAGAGAGGAAATGCTATGATCCTGGATTCTCTGCTATCCTCCAAGGCTGATCTCATCTTGCCTTCTCTCTTTGTTCATCTACGTCCATCTGCTCTGTCGATGGGTGAGCGAGATGCAACGACTTACACGCAATCTGACAGCACACAAGGGCTCCTTACAATCATACGGAAGCAGCGCTACAAGTCGCGCGAGATGCGCTTCCTTTTCTTGTGCGTCGGAGCCTTATCTATCGCTCACAACTGAGAGGGCGTCTGTAGAGGACTGGATAACGCAGGGAAGACGACGATCATGAAGCGGGTCAATGGGGAGGACATACGATCTATATCTCCCACGCTCGGCTTCAACATCAAGACATTCGTACACCGCGGGTACACTTTGAATGTTTGTGGGTCGTCTCCAGTGCGTTGATAAGGCGCTGAGAAGCTGTGTCTGCAGGGGATGTAGGCGGCCAGCGCACGCTCAGGCCGTACTGGCGCAACTACTTTGAGCAGAATGACGCGATTGTCTGGGTAGTCGATTCGTCGGATCGCATGCGGATGGAGGATTGCCGTGTCGAGCTCTTTGATCTGCTTAGCGAGGATGTGAGGGGCTCTTCTTCTGTAAAGTCATCTGACAGAGCACCTCAAGAGACTCGCGGGTGCTACCGTTCTCATCTTCGCAAACAAGCAGGATATTAGCGGCGCGATGAGTCAGGATGAGATAAGATATGTGCGTTTCGACAGCGCAGTGACTGGCATCGCTCATAGCTCCTCAGACCCTTCAATTGGATACCATAAAGTCACACACTTGGAAAATACAATCGTGCAGCGCCGTCACAGGCGAGAATTTGCTGCAAGGGCTCGACTGGGCGGTCGCAGATTGCTCAAAACGCCTCTACTACAGCTCACAGCCGGACTTCTCGTCGACAAACAAGGATCTGCCTAAGCTGTTTGGAGGAGACGATGAGGTTAAAGAGGACGTCGCATAGAGGTGGGAGAAGCGTACGATGTGCAAGTGTTCGTCGCTGTCACCTATATCACTTTCACTACTTTGCACCCACGTATTAACCAACTTATGCATGTATCTATATCAACTCCACAACGCTGCTACCTCTTTGGAGCAGCCTCTTCGCCGTATCTGAGCATTCCACGTACGCGCTTGCCATGCTGCACCCTCGGACCCCATCCACGGAACTCTTTCTTTGGAAGTGGCTCGTGAGCGAATGAGTGAGGATACTCTCCCTGTCTGAACTTCTCCAAACACCACAGCAAATACTTTCTATCCCTTGGGTTTCTAGTGCGCCGATAAGAGCCTGCACAGAAGAGAGAAGACGCACTCACAGTCCCATTCTCTCGAAGTCGACACTCCTACTGCTGAAGAGCTGATTCCAGTCTTCGATTTTGCATTTATCTTGAAGCGATCTTCCGAAGGAGCTGAGCAGCGTCTCGGTGCTGGTGAATTTGCCTGACGAAAGGAATGAGCATGTGACGGCACGGCGTACGACGCTGCGCACCTCTGGGCGGGACGACTTGTCTGCTTGTGCACTGCCTCAGACTCGAGGTAAAGCTTCTTGTGAATATCGTCATTGCACCGCTCGTGATGGCCAAGATGAAAGATGCGCAAAACACAGCTTTTAAAGCGACGACCATGTCACAAAACCAAGCAGTAATTCTCATATCATTCGCAAACTCCACCGCCTACCAGTGCTACGAAGGGCAGCGCGTGCCACTGAGCTCAGGCGTCCTCGATTTATCGCTGGTCAGCGTCAACGCCTCAATCAATTACGACAATCCAACGGAGATCTTCGACACAGACAAGACCGGCGGTACTGATTACTGGCTGGTGTTGTCGATCAGGAGCGAGAAAGCACAGCAGTTCGAGTTGGCTCTGCCGTCCGCGATACCAATCGAGCGAGTAGGGGACAGGGGCTACAGCATTCCTTCGCCGACGCTCCCAGATGCTTCCATTGAGCTGGAGCTGCCTGAGAAGTACTCGCAGGACGACAAAGAGAGTCTGGAAGTGATTTTGGGCTCCTACGCTTCTCTGCCCGTTACACAAGAGCAGAGCGACCTGCGAGGCAAGCTGTGTCTTGTCGATCCTCAAGACGGCCATATTCTGGGCTCCCTCGATGCTGCTGGGACTGCGGTCGAGGATGCCTCGCTCACGGAGGCGGGCAACGAAAAGCAGCCAGTTGTGGTCGACGTGCCCGACCAGCCGGACGAGAGCATCAAGGTCACAGCAGTGAAAGATCCGTCGTTCATGATCAGGACTAGCGGTTACGTCAGTCAAGCAATCATCGGCGGAGGCAACTTGGTTGGTAAAGGGCTGGCTGCTGGCTCTAGCACTTTCGTAGCTCGCACCAAAGCTGGCGAGAAGCCGCTCGTCTTCTCCGAGAACTCGCGCAAGCACGCGGTCAGAGTTCACAACCTCACTGGCCAGGTTGCTGGTGTGTCAGCAAAGACGGCAGGCATCATTGCAGACTCTGCCAGAGGTGTTGGCGCGTACGTCGCTGGAAGAGGCAAGCCAAAGGAAGGCGAGAGGAGTGATAAGAAGCCAGGTATGTGCAGAGACACAAGTTTGCGCCCCTTCTCATCCACACTACAGGCTTCTTCAACCGTGCCTTCATGGCCGTCGACAACGTCTTCACGTCTGTAGAACAAGCCGGAAAGACACTCGTCAACGACACCTCAATGGCCGCGTCTGTGATGGTCGCTCACAAGTACGGCCAGGACGCAGGTCAGGCGGTGAGAGGCGTCGGTGACTCTGTCCACAACGCGGCTCTTGTCTACATAGATGTGAGAGGAGTGTCGCGGAGAGCACTCATCAAGTCGGCCGGCAAGGGCGCAGTGTTTGGACACAAACAGCAACCAGGTGGTGCTGCTGGCGGCTCCGGAAGGGCCTCGCCTGCTGCTTCACCCTCCACCCCGAGCGCTGCACCACCCAAGAACTGATCCATTATGACAAGTAACGAAATGACTAGATTTGTAACGTAAGAAAACCGATGAAGAAATTGATGATCCATGCATATAGTACAATTGTAGAGTTTGATGTAAATTACACCCCCTTGAAGAGGTCGTTGTCGAGCATCCATCGCATCTCGTCGGATGTCGTAAAAGAAGCGCCGGAGAGTAGTCCGTACTCATCGAGACCTCCCATATCGGGGATTCCTGGTCCAAAGTCTGGAGAAAACCATTCAGCAAGGCTGCTCGCGGCAGCCGGCGCAATTGCAGGCAGCGACGAGCTCTGAGTCGTTAGTGATATTCCAGCTTTTGTGGCTTCGCTTTCCAACTTGCTCAGCTGAGAAGTCGTCAGTGCTGCTCGTTGATAGCTTCATGACCTACGCATTCAACAGCATATGGGATACTTGGAGACATAGTCTTGAAGCAGTCAGCCTGGTGTATGATTAGTTAGTTGTTTTAGTATAAGAAGGTACTCACGATGGTCAGGACTTCACTTTCGATTGTGGATGCGCTCTCGTAGTCAAGCAATTTCATGGCTTCCGTGAATGCACTGATAAGAATGAAGGCAGCAGTTTTGTATGTCGTCAGACAGAACGGAGGTAACCTAGACAAATCGTAAGAAGTGGCCCTGAGCTTGTAGAGGGAGTTGACAGTGACGCGTGCATAAAATAACAGTCTCGACTGCGACAGAGTCTCATTTGACCACTGGGAGTGCAGGTTCATCATGCAGTGCGCGGACATGAGATGTGCAAGTAAGTTGTCTATATCGATACCGCCGTCGTCGGCAATTCGCACTGGATCACTAAACTCTAATGGGAAAGTCTGTCGAAAGCGCTGAATCAAATTGTCCAACTCAGCAAACATCGTCAGCTCGCTTCCCGAACTCAACGACAACGCTCGCGTGTAGTAGAAGCATCTTAGCAAGAAGCTGTTGACTCGTCCCATCAGGACTACTGCTTTGATGAGCAAAGAAAACCCATCACCCGGGTGCTCTGTGAAGAAGTTGGGCGAATAAACAAACTCGTTGCTCCTTGGAATCGTTGATGTGAAGTTACTGCGCTTAAAGACGGTATTGGGGCAGGGGAGATCCGTGAAGATGTGCTCTTCCTGGATAATAGGAGGATTGATTCCAGTCTCGATTGTGAATAGTTGATCCATCAGATAGGCCTTGAAGAAGAGTCGCTTTCGTTGCTCCGCCTCCAAGTCACTTTCCGGAGGCTTCAGAAACCATTTTCTTGGATATTCGACTTCATGATTCAGTAAGAATGCGATGCACCCTCTAGCTGCAAAGTCAACTGGCAAGAACAAGTCTCCCTTGTTGTTGATTGCAAACATATGCTGGCTGATGAGAATGGCTGCGTGAATCCGCTCTAGGATGAACATCAGCCCTTGCGAGTTGTCCTCTTCGTTGAGCTTCTGCAGAGCCAGAGCAATGTGTCTCTCCTGAGGCTCCTTGTTTGGCAAGTGGAGGTAGGCAGTAGCAAATACAGCGTGGCATAGTGCGCTACACGGGAATTTCGGCGACGAAGATGGTAGGTGCATTAGCCGCGACTCGAATGATTGACGGAGGAGATCGTTGGCAGCGAAGGGAGCGCAAGAGTAGAACGTTTGAATAAGAAACTGAGCCATGTCTTTTGGCGGGAAGTCCTTTGGCCAGGTAGACGCGGTGATATTGAGTGGATTGGCGGAGGTTGAGGGCGCGCTACTGACAGCAATGCTATCAGCTTTGTCGCTGCTATCCAGCTTGACTCTCTCGAGCTCGCTCTCTAATTCCCTGATCCGCTCCTCGTACGCCCGCAGCTTGGTCGCTCTGCGCACGGCCTGTGAAGGCTCATCGTCATACACACAATCCAAACCGCCGCTTTTCACGCAATTAGAGCAGATTGGCCGGGCTGCGTCACAGCGCATCTTCTTCCTTCGGCAAGCGAGGCATGCGGAGCCTCTTGGTAGCGTTTTCGGCATTCGACGACTTGGATGTGAGAAGTCAAGAATTATGATGAAATAATGCAAAGTGTTATCTAACAATGATGTACAAAAAAATCAAGAGTGCAAAGCGAGCTATTTGTTGAAGAAGTAAGCGTTGTCTTGGTGCTCTTGGGATAGCTTCTCGAAGCCTGCGTCGGATCTTTTGAGATTGATGATCCTGGACGGCCACCAGAGCCATACGCAGATAGCAAGGAACATTGGTGCTGCATCAAAGACGAAGAAGCACGCCTCATTCTTCTGGATAGAGTTGCCTTCTCCGCCGCTCAGCTCGATGACCCTGTAGAGCAATCTGACCAAGATGAAGAACGAGCTCGCAGCGAGCATGATAAACACCTTCTCCACACTCCTTCCAATACCTGATCCGCGTAGATTTGGGACTCCTTTGAAGCGACAGTACGTCGCGAGCAGGATAAAGCAGAGGTACGAAACGAATTGAGCGATCATACCAGCCAGCGTCACCTTGTTGCCGTTGCTGCGCTGCTCGGACGAGATCATCATTAGTTGGCCTGCAAATTGCGCGAGGAAGGTGATAATGTCAGACCAAATGAAGATGTGTTTGATGGCACGCGGCGAGATGATGGTGATGTTTCGCGTTGCTTGAGCGATACGCCTGTCATTCTTGAGGTTGTGGCTGAGTCTTCCGAAGACAAGATAGTTGAATGCAAGATACGCGACCGGCGCTACCAAAATGAAAACATCTCCTGCTATGAACAGACCCATCGACATTGTCTCAGCGAAGCGCACCTTGTTGGGATAGCCTACACCTTCAAATAAAGCGCCGATAGGCAGGCATAGCGCCCACCAGTCTTTGTGCATGATTACGAGGACAGCAAAGGCGGCAGCCAGCAAGAGATAGAGGGCGCAGAAGAAGTAGTGGGCTCCTGGCGTGGGGTCGTATGCTGCGATGGTATGAGCATTGTTATCAATGTCTACCAGCTTCTACTCACGAACGAAGATATCCCGGTACTCGTCAATAGGTTCTTGCGCCGAGACGAGCGCGAAGAGTAGGCAAGTGAATAGTGTTGTGGCTAGCGATTTTATCATTTTCAAAGCTCTATTTTTGTGATGTTGATGGGTCTGGTTACAAGCTTGATAAGCAGTACAATCATCTTACAATTTTCATTGTCGGCATAAGTTATCCCGGTACCGTTTGACACAGGAGTTTGACGCGAAACACAGCATTATGATTGTCTTGGGCTAATAGTCGCCGGTAGGGAGGGATTTGTGTCAAAGTAAACCGGTTAAAGCGCTGATAAGCGTACTTCGAAATGACGCAAATTTGTGCAGAGACACGGTGGTTCTGATGTTGAAATGAGCATGCTTTTGGCGGGTTATAATGAATTTACAGTCTGCAATAATGTGAATGCTACAATTGTGAAGTGAGAGTGAGGAGGTGCGTCGTATCCTTGCGAGTTATGGTCGCCAGGCATCCTGAGCCATCTTGAAGCTGCGCTCGGCTCTTTGGTCCAATTCAGGCTCTACTGGAGCTTTCTCTAAGTCTAGATCTTGCAATGGTCGCTCATCCCGTATTCTGACAAACATCCAGCAGCTGTGGACGGGTCAGTGACACAGCACTTGCAATCAAATAGCCATACAGGTATGAGAGAATTGTCGATGCACAGCAAAACTACTACTGTCAGCGTTGTCGCGGCAGGGACAGATGCGCTCACTAGAATGATCAAGTCGAGCAGAACGTTGAGCAGGATGCTGGTATCACCGCTGAAGAGAGTCACCGCGACAGGTGGAGAGAACAATCCTTGATCTGAGTGAGATTGGCGTTGGCCGCTGAGCGAGATGGCTCACCTAGCAGCAGGCATTGAGTGGACTCAGCGCTGGTGCTCATAAATCAAAGATGTTGATGGTTCCGGCTAAAGCTCACAGGGTATCTAGGCGATATCAACGCCGCCTCAGTCCCGAAAGTCAGGCACGCATCGATCAGTCAATTTCAAGCGGCAGCATCAGTGATTGTGTGCTTTTTAAAGCCTCTAGGAAGGAGGTAGAGTATTTTCGAGGTGCACTAATCTGCAACTGATACCGACTTGCTAGGCAGCACGTCAGATGTTGCAGCTGAGGAGATAGGCACAAACACGTGCTTCTGGTAATAGATTTTCAGGCTCAGCGGGTATGAGGCGCCACTGAACTGTATATCTGGCAATGCTGGCTACATCCGTGTCTTTGGCGCCGTTCTTCTTGCTCTTGACCATCACCACGGAGATAGATACGAATGCGGCGAGATGCGGTATCAGAGGATTTGGCGGGTTAGCTCAACGAGATTGATGAAACAAGGACTTCACTTGCCGCCAGCCGGTCAGTGATCGGTCGTTGCGTAATTCCTTCGTTGGAGAAGATCGGACTCAGAGGAGCAAGCGGAGATCAAATCGTGATCTGAGCTGAATGATCCTATCGAGGAGGTACACGTGCCTATTCTATCCTGGTCGAATGGTCATTTCTTTAGAATCACTTTGATACTATGGCTGAGTTCGTTGCAGGCGGCTTTTGAAGAAGCAAAGCAGCAATCCTATCAAAGTCAACTCTATGCTGCTGCTGCGGGTCGCGTTGATGTCTCGCACCTCACTTCATGCCCAAGCACACCAGCCATTGGCAATCTCGCTGAAATCTCAATAAGTCAACAAGAAAGGCGACACTAGGAACGTCGATGGTCTCTGTCGCGCCTCAAGTACTTGCTATCGCGTCTTAGCGCTCGACGCGTTCACCAAAGCTTAAATAGCTTCTCTCTATCTGGAATAACGTTGATCACGGCTCTGGCAGGCAATAGGATAGCTTCTTGACATGGCAGTACTCCGTTCAGTCCGCCCATGCCTCAAAAAGCTCAATGAAACTCGATAGACTGCAACGTTGGTCTTTCCTTGGTCATGTGGCGTCGGTAAGAAGATTATACAGGACTTTCAAGCCTTCTGTAGCTACGGGAAGCTCATCAAGCAATGTCAGAGCTAGCGGGCAACTGTGCGCGTATCGCAAAGCGCCCTCTTCGGCCAATTTCCCCGCGCATCCCAGAAAAAGCGCAGCAATTTGACGTGAAGCTGCATTCCAGAGGGCCGAGACCTGCGTCAGCGAGGGGTATAAGTAGAGCGCACTCTTTTTCATCAACTCCCATCATCATCAACCTCTCAACTCATCAATACTTTCAAGAACACGAACAATGAAGTTCCCAACCACTCTCATCATCTTATTCGTTCTCTTCTGCGTCGTCGAGGCAGCCAGACGCGGTGAAGTCAAGAGAGGCGTCCTCGACAAGACGGCAGCAGCCAAAAGAGGCGGTCTTACTGACGTTCTCGACAAGAGAATCCTGGACAAGAAGGGCGAGCTCCGCAGGCAAGAGGAAGTCGATGCAGCTGAAGGCGCTGTTGGTGACGTCGAAGAAGGCATCGAAGACAGTGCTGCGTGGAAGAGACGTGCCTACAAGAGACAAGACGGTGAGGAAGGCGTTGAAGGCGTTGAAGATGAGTTAGGGTTAGGGTTAGGTTAGGTTAGGGGTTAGGTTAGGGTTAGGG